>OX246743.1:28508034-28643034 GCA_945910005.1 Isoperla grammatica
ACACAATAGCCGCCCGGTCAAGGACCGCTTGTGGATTGTGGGCGAACCGTTCGACAGAAACGGTGCGACCGCTCTAAGAGATCGTCTCGACAAGGCGAACACAACGCATAAACCGGCGGCGTCGCGACGCCAACGACGTCCAAGTTGAAAGTTGGACAAAGTGACAAAGAATGCCGGATTCGTGGCGGGCAAACCGTTCGACCGAACCGGGTGATGCGACCTATCTATGAGATCGTCTAAACAAGACGAACACAACGCATAAACCCGCGGCGTCGCGACGCCAACGACGTCCAAGTTGAAAGCTGGACAAAGTGATAAATAATGCCGTATTCCTGGCGGGCAAACCGTTCGACCGAAACGTGCGTTGCGACCAATCTAAGAGATCGACTCGACGAGGCAAACGTAACGCACGATTCGGCGGCGTCGCGACGCCAACGACGTCCAAGTTAACATATTTGTGTTCGCGAACCGTTCGTCCAACAAACACGAAATAATTACGGTGCACTTGAATGATGATAACGAAAGTAGAAGTGAAAAAACGACGCTGATCGGCCCAACGATCGCCGAGTTACGGAGGATATTTGGTTATTTATTTGGTTTTTTGGTCTTGTATTGCGTATACTAAGGCCTCGTCACTGCCAGACTGTGTTATTATAGTGGCCGCGCTGTAACCTGGTCTTGCATTGGGTATACTATAGCCTTGTCACTGCCAGACTGTGTTATTATAGTGGCTGCGCTGTTATCTGTTCTTGTATTCAGTATACTATAGTTTATTTGGCCTCCGTGTTTGGGTTCGAGTGGGGGGGATGTGAACCTTTTACCGCCAATGGTACCGCACCTACACTCGAATTTCTGCACTTTAGAAATGGAAGGCGGGAAATCTTAAATGGGCTATTACAGGTGTCATGTTCACAATAAACTGTTTATTTTCAAAGGGCGGCTTCCTTTGAGTTTCCAGTTTCCTTAGGTTTCTTTACCGCGAGCGGCGATTGCTTTGATGTCAAGTTTCATTGCACCTAGCTCAGTACATGCAGGTGTACGGGGGAACACAGAATGTCGACCTCCAGAAACTGAGCTAGACGGAAACTGGACAGAAAGCACGGAAACTCGACTTCAAAGCAATACCCGCTAGCAGAAAGTCGACCTAAGGAAACTGGACAGTAAAAGGAAGCCGCTATAAAAAATTAAACGGTTTATTGTGAACCTGACACCTGTAATAGCACATTTAAGATTTCCCCCCTTCCATTTCTGAGGTGCAGAATCTCGACAGTAGGCGCGGTACCTTTGGCGGTAGAGGTGCCAAGATAAGGCCAGGATCCCTCGCTACTACCCATTAAAAATACATCAATCCCTCGCTACTACCCATTAAAAATACATCAATTCAAAACATTACACTATCCGATAACACAGTCTGGCAGTGACGAGGGTATAGTATACCCAATACAAGACCAGGTAACAGCGCGGCCACTATAATAACACTGTCTAGCAGTGACGAGGCTAAAGTATACTCAATACAAGACCAGGTAACAGCGCGGCAACTATAATAACACAGGCTGGCAGTGACGAGGCTAAAGTATACTCAATACAAGACCAGGTAACAGCGCGGCAACTATAATAACACAGGCTGGCAGTGACGAGGCTATAGTATACTCAATACAAGACCAGGTAACAGCGCGGCAACTATAATAACACAGTCTGGCAGTGACGAGGCTATAGTATACTTAATACAAGACCAGGTAACAGCGCGGCCACTATAATAACACAGTCTGGCAGTGACGAGGCTATAGTATACTCAATACAAGACCAGGTCAGTCTGGCAGTGACGAGGCTATAGTATACTCAATACAAGACCAGGTCAGTCTGGCAGTGACGAGGCTATAGTATACACAATACAAGACCAGGTAACAGCGCGGCCACTATAATAACACAGTCTGGCAGTGACGAGGCTATAGTATACCCAATACAAAACCCGGTAACAGCGCGGCCACTATAATAACACAGTCTGGCAGTGACGAGGCTATAGTATACCCAATACAAGACCAGGTAACAGCGCGGCCACTATAATAACACAGTCTGGCAGTGACGAGGCTATAGTATACCCAATACAAAACCCGGTAACAGCGCGGCCACTATAATAACACAGTCTGGCAGTGACGAGGCTATAGTATACCCAATACAAGACCAGGTAACAGCGCGGCCACTATAATAACACAGTCTGGCAGTGACGAGGCTATAGTATACCCAATACAAAACCCGGTAACAGCGCGGCCACTATAATAACACAGTCTGGCAGTGACGAGGCTATAGTATACACAATACAAGACCAGGTAACAGCGCGGCCACTATAATAACACAGTCTGGCAGTGACGAGGCTATAGTATACCCAATACAAAACCCGGTAACAGCGCGGCCACTATAATAACACAGTCTGGCAGTGACGAGGCTATAGTATACCCAATACAAGACCAGGTAACAGCGCGGCCACTATAATAACACAGTCTGGCAGTGACGAGGCTATAGTATACCCAATACAAAACCCGGTAACAGCGCGGCCACTATAATAACACAGTCTGGCAGTGACGAGGCTATAGTATACCCAATACAAGACCAGGTAACAGCGCGGCCACTATAATAACACAGTCTGGCAGTGACGAGGCTATAGTATACCCAATACAAAACCCGGTAACAGCGCGGCCACTATAATAACACAGTCTGGCAGTGACGAGGCTATAGTATACCCAATACAAGACCAGGTAACAGCGCGGCTACTATAATAACACTGTCTGGCAGTGACGAGGCTGTAGTATACGCAATACAAGACCAGGTAACAGCGCGGCCACTATAATAACACTGTCTAGCAGTGACGAGGCTATAGTATACTCAATACAAGACCAGGTAACAGCGCGGCCACTATAATAACACAGTCTGGCAGTGACGAGGCTATAGTATACACAATACAAGACCAGGTAACAGCGCGGCCACTATAAAAACACAGTCTGGCAGTGACGAGGCTATAGTATACTCAATACAAGACCCGGTAACAGCGCGGCCACTATAATAACACAGTCTGGCAGTGACGAGGCTATAGTATACTCAATACAAGACCCGGTAACAGCGCGGCCACTATAATAACACTGTCTGGCAGTGACGAGGCTATAGTATACCCAATACAAGACCAGGTAACAGCGCGGCCACTATAGAAACACTGTCTAGCAGTGACGAGGCTGTAGTTTACGCAATACAAGACCAGGTAACAGCGCGGCCACTATAATAACACTGTCTAGCAGTGACGAGGCTATAGTATACTCAATACAAGACCCGGTAACAGCGCGGCCACTATAATAACACAGTCTGGCAGTGACGAGGCTATAGTATACTCAATACAAGACCCGGTAACAGCGCGGCCACTATAATAACACTGTCTGGCAGTGACGAGGCTATAGTATACTCAATACAAGACCAGGTAACTGCGCGGCCACTATAATAACACAGTCTGGCAGTGACGAGGCTATAGTATACGCAATACAAGACCAGGTAACAGCGCGGCCACTATAATAACACAGTCTGGCAGTGACGAGGCTGTAGTATACACAATACAAGACCAGGTAACAGCGCGGCCACTATAATAACACTGTCTGGCAGTGACGAGGCTATAGTATACACAATACAAGACCAGGTAACAGCGCGGCCACTATAATAACACAGTCTGGCAGTGACGAGGCTATAGTATACTCAATACAAGACCCGGTTACAGCGCCGACACTATAATAACACTGTCTGGCAGTGACGAGGCTATAGTATACTCAATACAAGACCAGGTAACAGCGCGGCCACTATAATAACACAGTGTGGCAGTGACGAGGTTATAGTATTCACAATACAAAACCAGGTAACAGCGCGGCCACTATAATAACACTGTCTGGCAGTGACGAGGCTATAGTATACTCAATACAAGACCAGGTAACAGCGCGGGCGCGGCCACTATAATAACACTGTCTAGCAGTGACGAGGCTATAGTATACTCAATACAAGACCAGGTAACAGCGCGGCCACTATAATAACACAGTGTGGCAGTGACGAGGTTATAGTATTCACAATACAAAACCAGGTAACAGCGCGGCCACTATAATAACACTGTCTGGCAGTGACGAGGCTATAGTATACTCAATACAAGACCAGGTAACAGCGCGGGCGCGGCCACTATAATAACACTGTCTAGCAGTGACGAGGCTATAGTATACCCAATACAAGACCAGGTAACAGCGCGGCCACTAACATAACACTGTCTGGCAGTGACGAGGCTGTAGTATACGCAATACAAGACCAGGTAACAGCGCGGCCACTATAATAACACAGTCTGGCAGTGACGAGGCTATAGTTTACACAATACAAGACCAGGTAACAGCGCGGCCACTATAATAACACAGTCTGGCAGTGACGAGGCTATAGTATACTCAATACAAGACCAGGTAACAGCGCGGCCACTATAATAACACTGTCTAGCAGTGACGAGGCTATAGTAAACGCAATACAAGACCCGGTAACAGCGCGGCCACTATAATAACACAGTCTAGCAGTGACGAGGCAATAGTATACTCAATACAAGACCAGGTAACAGCGCGGCCACTATAATAACACAGTCTAGCAGTGACGAGGCAATAGTATACTCAATACAAGACCAGGTAACAGCGCGGCCACTATAATAACACAGTCTAGCAGTGACGAGGCAATAGTATACTCAATACAAGACCAGGTAACAGCGCGGCCACTATAATAACACAGTGTGGCAGTGACGAGGTTATAGTATACACAATACAAAACCAGGTAACAGCGCGGCCACTATAATAACACTGTCTGGCAGTGACGAGGCTATAGTATACTCAATACAAGACCAGGTAACAGCGCGGGCGCGGCCACTATAATAACACTGTCTAGCAGTGACGAGGCTATAGTATACCCAATACAAGACCAGGTAACAGCGCGGCCACTAACATAACACTGTCTGGCAGTGACGAGGCTGTAGTATACGCAATACAAGACCAGGTAACAGCGCGGCCACTATAATAACACAGTCTGGCAGTGACGAGGCTATAGTTTACACAATACAAGACCAGGTAACAGCGCGGCCACTATAATAACACAGTCTGGCAGTGACGAGGCTATAGTATACTCAATACAAGACCAGGTAACAGCGCGGCCACTATAATAACACTGTCTAGCAGTGACGAGGCTATAGTAAACGCAATACAAGACCCGGTAACAGCGCGGCCACTATAATAACACAGTCTAGCAGTGACGAGGCAATAGTATACTCAATACAAGACCAGGTAACAGCGCGGCCACTATAATAACACAGTCTAGCAGTGACGAGGCAATAGTATACTCAATACAAGACCAGGTAACAGCGCGGCCACTATAATAACACAGTCTAGCAGTGACGAGGCAATAGTATACTCAATACAAGACCAGGTAACAGCGCGGCCACTATAATAACACAGTGTGGCAGTGACGAGGTTATAGTATACACAATACAAAACCAGGTAACAGCGCGGCCACTATAATAACACAGTCTGGCAGTGACGAGGCTATAGTATACCCAATACAAGACCAGGTAACAGCGCGGCCACTAACATAACACAGTCTGGCAGTGACGAGGCTATAGTATACGCAATACAAGACCAGGTAACAGCGCGGCCACTATAATAACACAGTCTGGCAGTGACGAGGCTGTAGTATACACAATACAAGACCAGGTAACAGCGCGGCCACTATAATAACACTGTCTGGCAGTGACGAGGCTATAGTATACACAATACAAGACCAGGTAACAGCGCGGCCACTATAATAACACTGTCTAGCAGTGACGAGGCTATAGTATACTCAATACAAGACAAGGTAACAGCGCGGCCACTATAATAACACAGTCTGGCAGTGACGAGGCAATAGTATACACAATACAAGACCAGGTAACAGCGCGGCCACTATAATAACACAGTCTAGCAGTGACGAGGCTATAGTATACTCAATACAAGACAAGGTAACAGCGCGGCCACTATAATAACACAGTCTGGCAGTGACGAGGCAATAGTATACACAATACAAGACCAGGTAACAGCGCGGCCACTATAATAACACAGTCTAGCAGTGACGAGGCTATAGTATACTCAATACAATACAAGACCAGGTAACAGCGCGGCCACTATAATAACTCTGTGTGGCAGTGACGAGGCTATAGTATACTCAATACAAGACCAGGTAACAGCGCGGCCCCTATAATAACACTGTCTGGCAGTGACGAGGCTATAGTATACACAATACAAGACCAGGTAACAGCGCGGCCACTATAATAACACAGTCTGGCAGTGACGAGGCTATAGTATACTCAATACAAGACCCGGTAACAGCGCGGCCACTATAATAACACTGTGTGGCAGTGACGAGGCTATAGTATACTCAGTACAAGAGCAGGTATACTGATCACATACTGAAGTTCTATTACTCTACCTGCTTACAAGATAAATTACATCCCCGGTCATTGCAACAAGGTATATCGCGATAATGTAGGAATAGATACTTTCTACACAAAACACTATATCCTGAAGGGAGTAATGATATTGAAAGAGGGTACCGAACTACTATTACTCTATCTGCTAACAAGGTAAATAACATCTCCTGTCATTGCAACAGGGTTTATCGCGATAATGTAGGAATAGATACTTTCTACACAAAACACTTTATGCTGAAGGGAGTAATGATATTGAAAGAGGGTACCGAAATACTATTACTCTATCTGCTAACTAGGTAAATAACATCTCCTGTCATTGCAACAGGGTTTATCGCGATAATGTAGGAATAGATACTTTCTACATGAGACCATCAATGCTGAAGGGAGTACTTATATTGAATTGTATTCGTGAAATACTATTACTCTACCTGCTATTCTCTACCTGCTATGCTATAGAAAGTAGCTATTACAACAATAACAACCAAAACAAAACAAACTTCTTAAAAATATTTAAAAAACTACTTAACAATATAACAAACCACTTAACAATATAACAAACTACTGAACAATATAACAAACTACTTAACAATATAAAACTATACTTAACAATATAAATATTTCCGTCGGTTTGGTACGTCTGATGTGTCCATGAGTGCTACGAAAAAAATGCACCGAGGGAGGTTGCCCGTACAGGGACACGAAGAAATATTTTAGAGAAGTTGCCCCCCAAAACGGTGGACGGCTATACAGCAAGAGGTATCTCTCGGCGACTAAGTGCATTTCAAAAAACACTTTTTCCAAAGTGAATTAAAAGTAATTTCCAGATCCAATTTCGAAAAAAAAAAAAAACTCCTTTTACTAACTATAGTCTTATAGAGTTACTTTCCGATACAGTTGGTTTCGGGAGTGAACCTTTTACGGTGCCCCTAACAATAAGCTTTTTCTGAAACAGTGAAGAGCGCATTTTTTCTGTTCTTTTTTTGTCATTGTCCAAAAAACGAGGATAGCCAGTGGCGTAAAGGAGACCCCCGCCGCCCCCGCGAAGCGGGGAGGCCCGCTGTGTAGGGGGGCCCGGGTTGCCAGACGTACGGATCTTGTTTTTTCATCATCGAAGTTCAAATGTTGTCAACTTGGACCTATTCTCTTCCGGGGCCATACGGGGGAGGAAGTTGGAGGAATGGGACAAGTTGGAGGAATATATTTAAAACGGCTTACGGGTGGGTCAGGATGTTCCTCTTTTCTCTTGTCTTACGATCGGCACTGCCTATAAGAAACTATATTGGATCCTGAGTATATTGAACCTTCTAATAAGAAGGTTGCAGGTGGTTGAAGCAGTGGTGTAGTGGTGGCTATACTGGCGTATACGCCGTATACACACTGCTCCGGCTAAAAAACTTTCGTATACACACTGGTTTTAGTTATGATACGAGTGATACGCAATGATACGGTTGTAACTTGTAACATGCCTCGAATGATTGACACATTATACGCAATTGTTTGCTTTTCTCCGTTGGTAAAATTGTGCTCTCTGGCACTTGCATTTAATTGGCACAAGGTCACAAATCTACTAAGACCAGCCCTGTGTCTGGGATAGGGTTGTGAATTATGATATGTATCGCTTTCGGCGTGACAGTTCCGATATTCAATTTTAAAAGTCCCACGTCGCGCCAATACACCAAGCGGGATACAATTGGTCCGCTTGGTAAAAAATATTGCGATTTCCAATTTACAATATCATAATTACATCTGCAGTTTAGAACGTGTTGATCAACAGCCACGTATCAACAACCATACCTGTACGGGCCACGGGCGGCGTGTGTATCGCCAAACCACTTCTCAAGCCCCAAAACTTATTCTTGAACAATTTTCGTCAGTGTTTCAAATTTCAATTATTTTTGGTGGTTTTCTGGATTTACATTACAAAAACTGCAGTATTTTGGGATTGCATTTAGTCCGGTATTGGTTTCTAAAACGCTGAAAACACACTCTAAAAGCCCGATTTTTTTTAATCGCCTATGGCGCCATTGTTGGAGGGCTCTGCCCCCAAACCCCCCATGTTTTTTTGTCTGGAAAGATGTGTCCCTCCAGCTTCCCGAAGCGTATACGTACTGGTAAATTTGGCACTACACCACTGGGTTGAAGGTTGGTTGTAATAAGATGGCCTAGGTAATAACCTAGGCCAAATACTACCACGGGCCCGGACGGGGAAAACTATCATATTATATCTTGGATCATTGTCCGATTCTGAAACGTGTTTACAGGCGTGTAAAACGTCATATGAAAAAAATCGCCTTCGGTGAATTGACCTCCGCCGGCTGGGACTTTTGCCCCAGACCCCCTACATGCTTAGGATATTCAACCCCCCCCCCCCCCCCTTCTCCCCCACTGTGAATTTATTGATAAGCCACTTGCCTTTATGGGGGGCCCGAAACGATTTTTGCGTTGCAGCCCGGGCAATTTGCGTTACGCCACTGAGGATAGCATTTGTATTTAATTGTTTTAAATGTTTCTGCAAAAGTCACTTACATTAGTAACCTACGTGACGTACGCAGACGTACATAGCATGCCTGCGTCTTATAGATTTCTTTGGGTCTAAGTCAAAATGTGTAGTTACTTAGGTTTTCACCATTATTTGAAACGTTTCACACTTTAGTTAACGTATCAATTTTTGGCCAAGTCTGTTTGATTTCAATCCAGTAGAGTAGAGCATTTGAATTGAAAGTACTAAATCGCCTTGAAAACTAATCTGTGGTTCAAGTGTTCAAGCTGGTTTTAATTCGAACAGGCTTGGTTCAAACCGGTTTGAAACTACTGATAGATATGCTATCCTGACGGAGCGTATTGTTTGACTGCCTAACTAGTGTATGACAGTGGGCAATTAACTGACTCACTGGACTACATTGTAAAATAGGGGTTTAAGCACTTAGCATAGAACGATCATTGTTGTAGATGTTGTTGCTCGTTGATATTAATTATGACGTATTGACGTATGTGGCTGAAATTTTCGGTCAACACTCGTGACTACAAAACTCGATGCTGTTAAAATAACCAACGAAATTCGTCAAGATGCCAACATAAAAAAAATTAATTACTGAAAACAATTGTTCGTCGCGCACAGGCCAAACGGTTTAACGTATTTGGCTGAAATTTTCGGTCAACACTTGTGACCACTAAACTCGATGCTGTTAACATAATCAGCCAAATCCGTCAAGATACCAACCTAAAAAAAATTAATTAGTGATAAGTTATGATATGCAAAAGATTTGTTTGATTTATTGAAAACAAAATCGCTCATCTGTCAACGCGGAGCATTTTCCTAGTTTAGCTTTACATGAACACATGAACAGCTTTACATGAATACATGAACAGCTTTACAACAATATAAACAATACAATATAATTTTTTTATACATTTTTTTTTTTAAGTCGGTCGGGGTCGGTTCATGTTAAACTTTACATTTTATTATACCGTATGTGTCCCCCTTAAAAGCTGATTTTCACAAACTTACACCATACGGATTAGGCGAATTTTGGATATGCGATAGAGCTTATTGTTCCAAAGAAAATGATACCATTAAATGTTCCGTTGCAATTAATTTTGTACCAAGGTTTAGTAGATTTGTTGGCGAATTTTCCAAGTAAAGTAAGAAAGCTATAAATTATCACAAGATCATTGATTGCGTAATGTCTGGTAGGTCTATGATGGTTGCCATAATATTTATCTTAAATGAAAATTACGTTTAATACATAGGCCTATAGTAATATATTATTATAGTATTTAATATTACAAAGAATATTATACGTGTAGAATATGTTTATATGTGCATAACATTTATTTGCAGGTTATGTTGTATATGTTTATATCATTACTCTGATAAATGGTTTAAAACATTACTTGCAAATAAATAATTGGTCATTAGTAATGATGTTTCATTTCTACGCTCTCATTTTACCTTACCAGATTATTAAGGTAGGCCTATTAACAAAATATGGTTTATCAAATCGAAAGAAGACAGTGATTCTGAGTCACTCGACACCGTGAATGAGAAGTGCCTTTACACAGAAACGCCTTTACACAGAATACTATTTCAAAGTGTTTCAGGACGGGTGTTTGTACAGAATTGTAATTTTTATTAGAGTCCAAAACCATATGGGCCTTTACACAGAAGCGCCATTCCACAGAATCTCCGTTTGACAGAATTTTGAAACGGTCTGAAGGGGCCCTAGACAGAATTCGTTTTCTGGGTTAAATTCGGTGCTACGGCACTACCTGGACGGGTCGCTAGACATTATTTTGCGAACTACCATCTGCCTGTCAAGAAGTGCCTTTGCACAGAAGTGCCTATACACAGAAATAATTTTCCACACAAATCTACTACAGACTTTTCTAAAAAAATCATTCTGTCTAACGGCCCATCCTGTAGTGCCACTACACAGAATGTTTCTGTCCAACAGCCCGTCCTGTAGTGCCGTTTCACAGAATGTTTCTGTCTAACGGCCCGTCCTGTAGTGCCACTACACAGAATGTTTCTGTCCAACGGCCCGTCTAGTAGTGCCACTACACAGAATGTTTCTGTCTAACGGCCCGTCCTGTAGTGCCATAGAATAGTGTGTAATAGTAGTGTCCATATAATAAACTAGCAAAATATATGCACGAATGTACAAGTAAAATACATCCACGGAGTCTTGTACAATGTACATGTAAGTAAAGACAATAAACAAAACATATGCACTGAACTCTACCAATGCCATATAATAAAGTTGTTCAATGTAGTGTGTCTTATATATAATAATGTAATGTAGCCATCAAACAGAATACGTATTTAGAAAGACGGTTGATACTTGGTAATTGGTGAAAAGTTGGCTTTTACAAAGCTAATACGCTACAATCTAAATTTGTTACGTGCATTTAATATTCTTTAAAAGCTCTCTTTGCAATAACGATTTGAAAAATATCTGGTTATAATCATATACAAGGATTTCGCGCCGCGCGCTCATTGGTTCGTGCGCCGAGGCAGAGCGTGTCAGCCAATCACAGGGCCCGATCTGACTTCTTACCGTGGCGGGATTACAAAGATGTCTGTTTTATTCTGTGGTTTAAAAGAATATTTCCTATACCGTTGTGTTGGTAGTAAACCACGTACTCGTTTATGCATAGATTAATAAGCTATCGTTTCATTGAGTTCTTTTAGGAATGGTGAAACTAAAGTGATATTTGTTTGTAATTAGCTGATTATTTCCTCTGGTGTATGTAACTCGTTGTTACATAGAAGCAAATAGAAGGCGCGAACACCTTTATTTTAAATAGGGGGGGGGGGGGGGGGGGGGGGAGAGGGGGCTGTAACGAATTACACAATATTTATAACAATTTTGTTATAGGTTGTAGAATCATTTAGCATGCTATTTGCTGCAGTAAATAAGATTGCAGCTTTTGCAACTTTTCCCGCAGGAATCCATTTAACGTTTCTACCAGGTTCAAAAGTCACCACAGCTCGACAAATGCTTGCATGATTGACATAAATTTAAATTGAAAATAAAAAAAATCTTCAAACGTTTTTTGTAAACGAGGATAGCTCAAAAGAAAAGTCAAATTATGTTAGTTATAGACCAAGAGGTTTTACCAGGGGGAGGGGGTCAGAGAGGTGTGTGGGGGGTTTAATTGCCCCCTCACCTTTTGTTACGCGCCTGGCAATTAGTGGACGTAGCAGAGGTACAGACTACAGGTACTAGATTGAACCGAGATTTGAAATATGAACGTTCTGCATTGGACGCGCAAATACACGACAATACCAACGAGGCTTTATATTCATAACAATGCGACAAAACGTTTTAGATTCAGATCAAGGTTTATTTCACACTGACACACGACATGATGGGAAAAAACATAATCCCCCCCCCCCCCCCCCCCCCAACCCCTCACACACTTTTCACGCACAGTAAAGCAAAATTATTTTATTCTCCTCGTAGCCTCGTCACTGCCAGACAGTGTTATTATAGTGGCCGCGCTGTTACCTGGTCTTGTATTGTGTATACTACAGCCTCGTCACTGCCAGACTGTGTTATTATAGTGGCCGCGCTGTTACCTGGTCTTGTATTGGGTATACTATAGCCTCGTCACTGCCAGACTGTGTTATTATAGTGGCCGCGCTGTTACCGGGTCTTGTATTGAGTATACTATAGCCTCGTCACTGCCAGACTGTGTTATTATAGTGGCCGCGCTGTTACCTGGTCTTGTATTGTGTATACTATAGCCTCGTCACTGCCAGACTGTGTTATTATAGTGGCCGCGCTGTTACCTGGTCTTGTATTGAGTATACTATAGCCTCGTCACTGCTAGACAGTGTTACAATAGTGGCCGCGCTGTTACCTGGTCTTGTATTGCGTATACTATAGCCTCGTCACTGCCAGACTGTGTTATTATAGTGGCCGCGCTGTTACCTGGTCTTGTATTGTGTATATTATAGCCTCGTCACTGCCAGACTGTGTTATTATAGTGGCCGCGCTGTTACCTGGTCTTGTATTGTGTATACTATAGCCTCGTCACTGCCAGACAGTGTTATTATAGTGGCCGCGCTGTTACCTGGTCTTGTATTGTGTATACTATAGCCTCGTCACTGCCAGACTGTGTTATTATAGTGGCCGCGCTGTTACCTGGTCTTGTATTGCGTATACTATAGCCTCGTCACTGCCAGACTGTGTTATTATAGTGGCCGCGCTGTTACCTGGTCTTGTATTGAGTATACTATAGCCTCGTCACTGCCAGACTGTGTTATTATAGTGGCCGCGCTGTTACCTGGTCTTGTATTGAGTATACTACAGCCTCGTCACTGCCAGACTGTGTTATTATAGTGGCCGCGCTGTTACCTGGTCTTGTATTGAGTATACTATAGCCTCGTCACTGCCAGACAGTGTTATTATAGTGGCCGCGCTGTTACCTGGTCTTGTATTGAGTATACTATAGCCTCGTCACTGCTAGACAGTGTTATTATAGGGGCCGCGCTGTTACCTGGTCTTGTATTGGGTATACTATAGCCTCGTCACTGCTAGACAGTGTTATTATAGTGGCCGCGCCCGCGCTGTTACCTGGTCTTGTATTGGGTATACTATAGCCTCGTCACTGCTAGACTGTGTTATTATAGTGGCCGCGCTGTTACCTGGTCTTGTATTGGGTATACTATTGCCTCGTCACTGCCAGACTGTGTAATTATAGTGGCCGCGCTGTTACCTGGTCTTGTATTGAGTATACTATAGCCTCGTCACTGCTAGACAGTGTTATTATAGTGGCCGCGCCCGCGCTGTTACCTGGTCTTGTATTGAGTATACTATAGCCTCGTCACTGCCAGACAGTGTTATTATAGTGGCCGCGCTGTTACCTGGTCTTGTATTGAGTATACTATAGCCTCGTCACTGCCAGACAGTGTTTCTATAGTGGCCGCGCTGTTACCGGGTCTTGTATCGCGTATACTATAGCCTCGTCACTGCCAGACAGTGTTATTATAGTGGCCGCGCTGTTACCTGGTCTTGTATTGCGTATACTATAGCCTCGTCACTGCCAGACAGTGTTATGTTAGTGGCCGCGCTGTTACCGGGTCTTGTATTGGGTATACTATAGCCTCGTCACTGCCAGACTGTGTTATTATAGTGGCCGCGCTGTTACCTGGTCTTGTATTGAGTATACTATAGCCTCGTCACTGCCAGACTGTGTTATTATAGTGGCCGCGCTGTTACCTGGTCTTGTATTGGGTATACTATAGCCTCGTCACTGCCAGACAGTGTTATTATAGTGGCCGCGCTGTTACCTGGTCTTGTATTGAGTATACTATAGCCTCGTCACTGCCAGACAGTGTTATTATAGTGGCCGCGCTGTCACCTGGTCTTGTATTGTGTATACTATAGCCTCGTCACTGCCAGACAGTGTTATTATAGTGGCCGCGCTGTTACCGGGTCTTGTATTGGGTATACTATAGCCTCGTCACTGCCAGACAGTGTTATTATAGTGGCCGCGCTGTTACCTGGTCTTGTATTGAGTATACTATTGCCTCGTCACTGCCACACAGTGTTATTATAGTGGCCGCGCTGTTACCGGGTCTTGTATTGCGTATACTATAGCCTCGTCACTGCCCAACCTGTGTTATTATAGTGGCCGCGCTGTTACCTGGTCTTGTATTGAGTATACTATAGCCTCGTCACTGCCAGACTGTGTTATTATACTGGCCGCGCTGTTACCTGGTCTTGTATTGAGTAAACTATAGCCTCGTCACTGCCAGACAGTGTTATTATAGTGGCCGCGCTGTTACCTGGTCTTGTATTGAGTATACTATAGCCTCGTCACTGCCAGACTGTGTTATTATAGTGGCCGCGCTGTTACCGGGTCTTGTATTGAGTATACTATAGCCTCGTCACTGCCAGACTGTGTTATTATAGTGGCCGCGCTGTTACCTGGTCTTGTATCGCGTATACTATAGCCTCGTCACTGCCACACAGTGTTATATAGTGGCCGCGCTGTTACCTGGTCTTGTATCGCGTATACTATAGCCTCGTCACTGCCACACAGTGTTATTATAGTGGCCGCGCTGTTACCTGGTCTTGTATTGAGTATACTATAGCCTCGTCACTGCTAGACTGTGTTATTATAGTGGCCGCGCTGTTACCTGGTTTTGTATTGCGTATACTATAGCCTCGTCACTGCTAGACAGTGTTATTATAGTCCTTGCGCTGTTACCTGGTCTTGTATTGGGTACTATAGCTTCGTCACTGCGTGACAGTGTTATTATTTCACGCTTTTTCTCTTTCGATGCTACTAATCGTGACATAAGAGTCGAGATACAACTTTCTAGTATTTGTTTTCGGAATCCTGGTTAAATTGCACTAACGACCACGTCCCGTCCCGGAATATCGAGGGTCTGCGGCAGGTTTTACGGGTAGTTTTAGGGGGACAATATTTGGAAAATTGGTGATGTCAAATTTCCAGACGGGTTAATATTTTGCGAATGGGTAGTAGGGCGCGGTCTTCAAAGGTATGTGCTCAGTCATTGGTCGGCTGGCATGGCGCGTGCTGGGGGCGGAGTTTATCTCAGGTCCAGTTTCCGCGAGGTCGACATTCGGTGTTGCTGAATCTAAAAATCGTTTATTAAGTGCTTTTTAAGTATTATTTGACACTTTTAAAGGATGGGATTCTGTACCCACACTGTCGACTATCCTCTAGTCCACTTTCCGCTATAAAACACTTGTTTACTCGCGTGCCTAGCTTTAGCTCAGTTTCTGGAGGTCGACTTTCCGTACCTACACGATTAGGTGTTATTCAGAGGCCTTTAGTCCAGTTTCTGCAGGTCCACTTTCCGGGTACCCATTCGGTGGTATTCGAATAGTGCGGCTTGGGAACAGCTGATTGTGGTTCACTTTGCTGTTCAAAGAAAACGCTATTCGTTGATAACAGTTCATCGTGGTTGATACTGGCGGGTATAGAGTGCGTTATCATACGGTTCAGCAGAGTCGATAGAGAAGTTCTCTTCGAAAACTTCTTTATTGACTCTGGTGTCGAGTAGTTTACTTTCTTCCTTGAGGATAGCGCTAGTTGGATAACACCAGTGTCGATAAAGAAGTTTCCTCCTTGAGAAGAACTTCTTTATCGACTCTAATACAACTAGTTTTCAAATGTTATGCGGTGTATTGTTCACTGTTGTGCATTGTTGTCATTGAAGATCTGTCATTGAAGGGCCGTATTAATTCTATCTAAGGATCCTAGATCAATTCTGAAAAAGTTTTATTCCGATAGACCTTTTTCAGGATTCAACTACAAGTAGGGCCCTTAGACAGAGCTAATCACGGCTCTCTAGATCTTCAATGACAACAATGCACAACAGTGAAAAATGCACCTTAACATAATTATCAAGGACCCTTAGATAGAGCTTATCACGGCTTTCTAGATTATTCATGAAAATCATTTATTACTTGGCTCTGGGCAAAAGCAGTCCTGCACGTACCAGTGTAAGCGCGTGGCGTGGCGCACTCGGTAGCGTCGTGTACTAGTGTTTTAGAGGTCCGGGGTTCGAGACCCGTTACCGGTAGTCTTTTTTTCTTCCATATTCAGACAAGCAAAGCTGAGAAGGGTTTACTAAGGGGACTTTTTTTTAAGCGCTCGTAGCTACCATACGGGTAGTCAAAATTTGTTTCTGTATTTTTTTATTGTTTTTGCGTTAATTATCTAGACATCCTGAAAACGAAAATATGCTGGGGGTCATACTAACAGAGATACAGGCGCCCAAAATTTTAAATTTTGTCTCAGAAGAGCACAATCGGAGATTTTTTTTTTTTTTTAAATACGAAACAAATCAAGAAAGAGATAAATAAGAAGGAATCGAAACCCAAAAAATTCTATCTGAAACTGTTTTCTTGTAAACAAATAAAAACCTCAAAACATCTACTATTTTGATTACCTGAAGTTGGCGTCGCCTCACCACGACCTGTGCAAACCGACGCTACCGACACTCATACTACGTCACCAAGGATTATTGTTGACCTTAAGTTCGACGCTACGACTAACTAGGTACCACTTGTCATCCACAATCGGTACCTAAAATGGAACTTGACAAGAAAATCTTTGAAATTTCGACGACGCTTCACGTCGTTCACAACAAACATAGCGACGCGATGATTTTTTTGAAAGTAGAAAATGTCCATATCTACTTTGGGAATTAACTTTAAGATCCCCCAAATAAACAATATAGCCGTAAAGAATATAATTCTAAAAAACAGAGTGTATTTGAGCACGATTTTGACGACGCGTAGCGTCTCTTGTTAAAGGGTTAATAAAATAATGATTAGAGTTTCTCCATTGCACATTCATACTCTATACATGAAACATGTTAATGCTTGCCTTGCATTAATGGTTAGCCGAGGACATGTTTTAATGTTGGCGTGATGACGAGCTATCTGAATACAACAAGCTATGCCATACATTGAGACCAGTTTGTTATCTACTAGTGTAAGCAACGATAGTTCCATCGTCTGGCGTGGCGTACGCAGAACGTTGTAGCTTCGAGGGCTTGTGGTCTGGAGTTCGAGACCCGTTACACCCACTCTTTTTTTTCCACCATATTCACATATTTATATCAATACATCAACGTGCACGGACATGGTTTATTTTTTAACGGTCAAACGGCACGTTGTTTTCACAAACGATTTACTTTTTAGCAATCACGCGATCAAGATCTAACAAATGCGATTTTAAAAAGACAATGTGCTGATACTGGATTTCGTGGAGTTAGTTAAAAAACGGCTTCTTGGATATTCTTGGATATTTTTTAAATCCAATGAGACCCTCTGTCCGTAAATCCATCTATCCTTGGTGTTACAATTACAATAAGAATGAATCGAGGTACAATGAGATTCATACATGCATACATTGAGAGCAGTGGGTTATGTACCAATGTAAGCGAAGCATTTTCCATCGTGTGGCGTGGCGCACTAAGTAGCGTCGTGGACTAGTGTTTTAGAGGTCCGGGGTTCGAGACCCGTTACCGGCAGTCTTTTTTTCTTTCATATTCAGACAAGCAAAGTTGAGAAGGGTTTACTAAGGGGAATTTTTTTTTTAAGCACTCGTAGCTACCATACGTGTAGTCAAAATTTGTTTCTGTATTTTTTTTATTTTTTTTTGCGTTAATTATCTAGACATCCTGAAAACGAAAATATGCTGGGGGTTATACTAACAGAGATACAGGCGCCCAAAATTTCAAATTTTGTCTCAGAAGAGCACAATCGGAGAATTTTGAAATTTTTATTTTTTTTTATTTTTTTAAATATACGAAACAAATCAAGAGAGAAATGAATAAGAAGGAATCGAAAACCAAAAAATTCTATCTCAAACCGTTTTCCTGTAAAAAAATAAAAATCTCAAAACATCTACTATTTTGATTACCTGAAGTTGGCGTCGCCTCACCACGACCTGTGCAAACCGACGCTACCAACACTCATTCTACGTCACCAAGGATTATTGTTGACCTTAAGTTCGACGCTATGACTAACTAGGTACCACCGTTCATCCACAATCGGTACCGAAAGTGGAACTTGACAAGAAAATCTTTGAAATTTCGACGACGCTTCACGTCGTTCACAACAAACATAGCGGCGCGATGATTTTTTTGAAAGTAGACAATGTTCATATCTACCTCGTGAATTAAATTTAAGATCCCCCAAATAAACAATGTAGCCGTAAAGAATATAAATCTAAAAAAAAAGAGTGTATTTGAGCACGTCTTTGACGACGCGTAGCGTCTCTTGTTAAAGGGTTAATAAAATAATGATTAGAGTTTCTCCATTGGACATTCATACTCTATACATGAAACATGTTAATGCTGGCCTTGCATTAATGGTTAGCCGAGGAAACATGTTTTAATGTTGGCGTGATGACGAGCTATATGAATACAACAAGCTATGCCATACATTGAGACCAGTGTGTTATCTACTAGTGTAAGCAACGATACGTCCATCGTCTGGCGTGGCGTACGCAGAACGTTGTAGCTTTGAGTGCTTCAGTTCTGGGGTTCGAAACCCGTTACACCCACTCTTTTTTTTCACCATATTCACATATTTATATCAATACATCAACGTGCACGGACATGGTTTAATTTTTAACGGTCAAACGGCACGTTGTTTTCACAAACGATTTACTTTTTCGCGATCACGTGATCAAGATCTAACAAATGCGATTTTAAAAAGACAATGTGCTGTCACGTGGTTTCTTTAGAGATTCTGTTCGCAGCCATATTCCATAATGTGCGCAGCGCTTCAAACTTCAATGTAGTATTTCATTAGGTCTAGTATGTTTTCTATATTATGTATTTTTTTTTGTATACTTCTTGTGCATATTCATTAGAATATCGTTTCCTTATGTTGTACTTTGTCATGTATAAGTTGGTAATTTTAATTTTATATCAATGCCTTCTGCTAAAAACATACCTTTTTGTTATAGGACTACTGATAAGCCATAGGTGGCTTAGTGGGACTGGGACATATGTATGCTCTTTTTGTTACTGTATGTTTTACATTAAAAAAAAAATACAAAATAATAATTATTATTATTATTATCTCAGATCCAACAAGAGATAGGAAGAAAAGAAGAAGGCTTGGCTTGGAAAGATTGCCGAGAAGAATGATGGAATTGGAAATCCCAGTTGCGAGAAAGGACGTGGAGCAGCGAGGAGAAAATGTGAATGTAGTGGAATTAAGGAAAAGGAAGACAGTTGGTAAGATAGGAGGAGATAAAAAGGATTATCTTCAATGCCGACTCAACGCAGAGTTAGACGTGGCCATAGATGATGATGATGATGATGATGATCTCAATTCTCAGGTTAAGGCTGGTCCACACAGATTTTGAAGACATAATGCATAAGGTTTTAAGACGTTGTTTTAAAAACGCCAGTACGTGTTTCCTATGATCCAACTTTACGACTACGCGTTAAACCTTAAATCGTATGTCTTAAAAATCTGTGTGGACCAGCCTTTATGTAAAAAATAAAACAACAACAATAATAAAAAGTGACTTATTTATTATTTTGTTAACATTACAGCACACATGTTACACAAACTTTCACACTTTATCACAGTCAGGCATACATTTCCTCCCGTTCAATCATGCGTGCATAGAAAGCTATAGGCGACGATGAAATAATGTACAAAATAGCATAATGACATGAATGATAATAATATGAACGATTCTTGCAGATGATGATGATGATGATGATGATAATGATGATGATGATGATGATGCATCTTAACAACATGTGCCTTAATTTATTTCCATGTTTGCAATGCACAGATACACATTTACATAAACACAAACGCTTCTTTAGAATGTTTGGTACAATTTAACAAAATTGAAATACAATTCTTTATAATACCGGTATTGGTACAGTTTACCGAAGTACAGATGCATAGATACTATTGATATAAATTTATAAAGAAATATATTTTCATTATAAATAATGTTACTTACAAAATATGTACATGTTTCTTTAGAATGTTGGTACAATTTGGTAAAAAATCATGTTTCTGTAAAATATAGCCTAGGCTACAGTTTACAAACGCGCATAATTATATTCATTTTGATGAGATTGTTAATGTTAATAAAACCAAACCAAAAACAAAAGCAGGTTGTACATTTTGGCCATCAAACTCACATTTTACCACTGATACAGCAAACCAACGTACACTGACACACACTTGTTGCGAATGTAGTTGGGATACAGCGTCAATGTCTTCTAAAGAAAGATGCACAGAATGCTTCGAGTTGTTTGGTTTTGTGAGCATCACGTCCAGTAACGAACAGAAGTGCGCTCGCTGTGTAACCACCATTGAGTTACGAAGACTGGCCAAGAGTTTCTCTCTTATCACACACACTGCTACGTTATCAGTGGCGCAAAACATGGTCTTGAGTATTTTTTTGCTGTTTCTTGAAATATGTTTTAACTTTGTCCACGATTAACGTCGGCTTCTCAGAATACATTGTATGAGGCATTTGTTTGAGTGAAAACACCCCTTCCCCCCCCCCCCTCTCCCATAGGTTTGTAAAATTGAATTTCGTTTACAACTACCCTTTATTCTAAAAGGTGAGAATTTTGAAAAGTAATAACCGAGAATAGTTTTCTTCTCTATAACTATGGACGTCTACCACATTCACTTGTCTTACTGGCCTAATACTTATTTAGAACAATGTTGTAGTTCAGTTTTGATACAATGCATGAAATCATCCTCATTGTTTGGAAACTCTTTGTGTGGTGTAAGAACTACACATCCACGCCTCAAATTAAAATCCATTAGTCAAAATCGATGATTTTTCGACAAACAGAAATTCAAAACCATTTTTTTAAAACATCATCATAGAGATTTCCGGACTTTACAACCGCCGCGTCGTCAGACTGGTGGTTTCACGTTTCGGAGCCGTCCCCGTTTCGGGAGCCCCTCACGACGTCGGCAGACGCAGCGCCAGCAGCTGACGATGTAGTCGTTGTCTGCAGAACTGATAGAACTCGACCTCTCTCGTGAAGTTCCGCCTGACGATGTCCTTGACCATCTCACTGACGGGCGGTTTGTACATGTTGCGGTTGATGCGCGCGTACCGGTCAACCTCCTCTGCAATAAGAGACAGATTGTTCTCAACGCGGTCGTGGACGGACAGAATGTCAGAGCGGGTTGGGGGGAGAAGGTACAGGGAGAATTTTTCTACTAAAACGTAATAGGTGTTTGAAATTTAAATTCCGTTTTTCTATAACAAAATATTAGTTTGCACTTCATAGCTATGGTCGATACTTTGTTCAAAACAGCTGTTTAACCCCTTCCAGCTCTCTCATTCTTTTTTTTATTAATTAATTAATCAATTACGATCAGTGGAAATGATAACTCATAAATCCCCTTTGGACTTAATTAGGTCGCTGCCACAAGGTGGAAATTCAAGAAGAAATTCAAACTTTTCCAAATTTCAACACTATACCCACCTCTGTAGACCTGGGTGGCGCCCTGGAAGAACCGGGGTACGTAATGTTCCAGGACCGACAGGGTGGAGTTCATATCCTCCAGTACCCCCACGACAGCGTAATGCCTCTCCACGGCAAGCTTAGCTCTCTGCAAGGCGCCTAGCGTGTTGAATGGCCTGGGAACACAGATACACATACACCATGACTAGGCTGTAGTTAGACATGACTAGACTGTAGTTAGACATGACTAGACTGTAGTTAGACATGACTAGACTGTAGTTAGACATGACTTGCTCTCTGCAAGGCGCCTAGCGTGTTGAATGGCCTGGGAACATAGACATAGATGAGTAGACTGTAGTAAGACATGACTAGACTGTAGTTAGATTAGACATGACTAGACTGTAGTTAGACATGACAAGACTGTAGTTAGATATGTCAAGACTATATTTTTAGACATGATTTGCTCTTTCTTTCTGCAGCGCGCCTAGAGTGTTGAATGGCCTGGGAACATAGCCATAGATGTCTAGACTGTAGTTAGACAAGACTAGACTGTAGTTAGACATGACTAGACAGTAGTTAGATATGTTAAGACTATATTTTTAGACATGATTTGCTCTTTCTTTCTGCAGCGCGCCTAAAGTGGTGAATGGCCTGGGAACATAGACATAGATGTCTAGGCTGTAGTTAGACAAGACTAGACTGTAGTAAGACATGACTAGACAGTAGTTAGATATGTCAAGACTATATTTTTAGACATGATTTGCTCTTTCTTTCTGCAGCGCGCCTAGAGTGTTGAATGGCCTGGGAACATAGACATAGATGACTAGACTGTAGTTAGACATGACTAGACTGTAGTAAGACATGACTTGACTGTAGTTAGATATGTCAAGGCTATATTTTTAGACATGACTTGCTCTTGCTTTCTGCAAGGCGCCTAGTATGTTGAAGTTGAATGGCCTGCGAATACAAAGACATTATTGACTAGACTGTAGTTGAACATGACTAGATGGTAGTTCGACATGACTTAACTTTTGTTAGACATGACTAGAATGTAGTTAGACATGACTGTATTCAGTATTGTAGTGGACAAACTTATGTGTAACCATAGGTGTAAAAGCTTTCTGCGGTGGCTCATGCGGTTGGGGCGCAGGTCCCAAGTCTATGTACACTTCTCCACAATCTACCAGGCCAACTACTCTCTGCAACTCTCCACAGTCCACACTCCTCGTTCTCACTATCACACACGATCTTCGTCCTCACAAAACTGCTCGATGAACTCTTGCTCGTTTTCACAACAACTCGACCTCCTCTCTCTACCACGATATATAACCACATTAGAATGAAAAAAATGCCTTATTCTTTATAAAACAAACACCCTCTATCGATTAGCACATGTATCATTCATTTCAAATTTTCATCACTTTTGAAGGCTATAGTCTTTATAAATTTACGAGGCGCAAAATCATGATTTTAAAATACGCCATTTTTGAGGTATTTTCTGATTGGGATGGAGTCACGTGATCATAACTAATACAAATATACCATTTTATTGAACATGCGCACACCCAAACGCCTACAAATCAATGTTGATGAAATGCCAGTGTCTCGTTTAAACCGCTCGTACTGCCCCAATAACCACATTAGAATGAAAAAATGCTTTCATTATTTAATAAACAAACACCCTCTTTCGATTAGCACATGTATCATTCATTTCTAATTTTCATGATTTTTGAAGGCTAAAGTCTTTACAAATTTACGAGGCGCAAAATCATGATTTTAAAATACGCAATTTTTTAGGTATTTTCTGATTGGCATGGAGTCACGTGATCATAACTAATACAAATATACGATTTTATTGAACATGCGTTCACCCAAACGCCTACAAATCAATGTTGATGAAATGCCAGTGCCTGCTGTAAACTGCTCGTTCTGCCCCAATAACCACATGAGAACGAAAAAATTGTTATTATTCTTTAATAAACAAACACCCTCTATCGATTAGCACATGTATCATTCATTTCAAATTTCCATCATTTTTGAAGGCTATATTTTTATAAATTTACGAGGCTCAAAACCATGATTTTGAAATACGCCATTTTCGGGGTATTTTCTGATTGCGATGGAGTCACGCGATCATAACTAATACAAATATACCATTATATTGAACATGCGTACACCCAAACGCCTACAAATCAATGTTGATGAAATGCCAGTGCCTGCTAGAAACTGCTCGTTCTGCCCCAATAACCACATGAGAACGAAAAAATGTTATTATTCTTTCCAAAACATACACCCTCTATCGATTAGCACATGTATCATTCATTTCAAATTTCCATCATTTTTGAAGGCATTTTTATAAATTTACGAGGCACAAAATCATGATTTTGAAATACGCCATTTTCGAGGTATTTTCTGATCGGGATAGTCACGTGATCATAACCAATACAAATATACCATTTTATTGAACATGCGTGCACCCAAACGCTTACAAATCATTGTTGATGGCCTTGTTTAAACCGCTCGTACTGCCCCATCCTTATAGCTCTAACACTCCACCAGCCCACACTGCTCACCCACACTGACTCTCTCGCTCGAATCCCACTCCTGCCAATCTAAACCTTCTGCTGCCAATCTTGCTTAAGAATGACTAACCTAGTAAATAACTAATATCTAGCACTCGGCTATCCTGCTGACATGATCGTCCTCGATCAACAGTTAACAAGTACAATCCACCTAGTAAATAACTAATATCTAACACTCGGCTATTCTGCTGACATGATCGTCCTCGATCAACAGTTAACAAGTACAATCCACCCAGTAAATAACTAATATCTAACATATGTATGCCATCTTTAGGAACGTGGGTTCAAAGCAAAGCTTAAAAGGGGTGTCGAACCAAAGGGTAGAACTTACGTGCAAGCGTCAGAGTGGCCGCAGAAGAACAGCGACTGTCTCCTGTGGTCTCCGATTCCCTCGTGTGTCTCCCCCTCGATGTACCGACACTCCCTGTCTCCCTGCAGGACGCATGTCTCAAAGTCCTGGAACATGAGCAAGGATCTTGTAACACAGCCTCGACCTGGCAACTAACACCAGAATGCAACAGGTCAACACTCTCTGTCCCCCTGGAGGACGCATGTCTCAAAGTCCTGGAACATGAGCAAGGATGTTGTACCACAGCCTCGACCTGGCAACTAACACCAGAATGCAACAGGTCAACACTCCCTGTCCCCCTGGAGGACGCATGTCTCAAAGTCCTGGAACATGAGCAAGGATGTTGTAACACAGCCTCGATCTGGCAACTAACACCAGAATGCAACAGGTCAACACTCCCTGTCCCTCTGCAAGACGCATGTCTCAAAGTCCTGGAACATGAGCAAGGATGTTGTAACACAGCCTCGACCTGGCAACTAACACCAGAATGCAACAGGTCAACACTCCCTGTCCCCCTGCAGGACGCATGTCTCAAAGTCCTGGAACATGAGCAAGGATGTTGTAACACAGTCTCGACCTGGCAACTAACACCAGAATGCAACAGGTCAACACTCCCTGTCCCCCTGCAGGACGCATGTCTCAAAGTCCTGGAACATGAGCAAGGATGTTGTAACACAGCCTCGACCTGGCAACTAACACCAGAATGCAACAGGTCAACACTCCCTATCCCTCTGCAGGACGCATGTCTCAAAGTCCTGGAACATGAGCAAGGATGTTGTAACACAGCCTCGACCTGCCAACTAACACCAGAATGCAACAGGTCAACACTCCCTGTCCCCCTGCAGGACGCATGTCTCAAAGTCCTGGAACATGAGCAAGGATCTTGTACCACAGCCTCGACCTGGCAACTAACGCCAGAATGCAACAGGTCAACACTCCCTGTCCCCCTGCAGGACGCATGTCTCAAAGTCCTGGAACATGAGCAAGGATGTTGTAACACAGCCTCGACCTGGCAACTAACACCAGAATGCAACAGGTCAACACTCCCTGTCCTCCTGCAGGACGCATGTCTCAAAGTCCTGGAACATGAGCAAGGATGTTGTAACACAGCCTCGACCTGGCAACTAACGCCAGAATGCAACAGGTCAACACTCCCTGTCCCCCTGCAGGACGCATGTCTCAAAGTCCTGGAACATGAGCAAGGATGTTGTAACACAGCCTCGACCTGGCAACTAACACCAGAATGCAGCAGGTCAACACTCCCTGTCCCTCTGCAGGACGCATGTCTCAAAGTCCTGGAACATGAGCAAGGATGTTGTAACACAGCCTCGACCTGGCAACTAACACCAGAATGCAACAGGTCAACACTCCCTGTCCCTTTGCAAGACGCATGTCTCAAAGTCCTGGAACATGAGCAAGGATGTTGTACCACAGCCTCGACCTGGCAACTAACACCAGAATGCAACAGGTCAACACTCCCTGTCTCCCTGCAGGACGCACATCTCAAAGTCCTGGAACATGAGCAAGGATGTTGTAATACAGCCTCGACCTGGCAACTAACACCAGAATGCAACAGCAGGGCGATTCTGAACGGACAACGATAAGTTTATCACCGGTTTCGATTGCTAGAAGAAGGCGATGAGCCAATCACCGCCAGTTGCATTCGCCTTCAGTA
Organism: Isoperla grammatica; assembly: GCA_945910005.1. Taxonomy (NCBI): domain Eukaryota; kingdom Metazoa; phylum Arthropoda; class Insecta; order Plecoptera; family Perlodidae; genus Isoperla; species Isoperla grammatica. The sequence goes on from OX246743.1 coordinate 28,534,615, forward strand.
ACGATCAAAACCGCTGATAAACTTATGGTCGTCCATACAGAACCGCCCTGCAGATCAACTAGATATAATCAACGACTTTCGGTTGGATACCTGTAAATTCAAAACAAAACGGGCGTGTCTAATAAGAAGACTTGTTTAATGTTTACTTTACTAAGCGAAAGTCTGCTGTTGCCTTTACAAATGACGTGTGAAAGAACACAAGGAATCTATTGATTTTCGCTGAAGCGGTGAGGATGATAAGGTTCTATTGAATAACCGAGAACCTAACGAAAGAAACAACTTGTAATTGAACTTTGTCATTGGTAATGTAACTGTTTGATTTATTACTATATTCATTTTGTGGCCTCGATAAATCGTGAACGGCATCGCAGTTTTCTGTAAATGGAGCAATAATGTTATTATTGATATTGACAGTGCCACGGAAATATAGTTGCATAGAGTCCTAAAACCAGGGGCGTAACTCCCTATAGTGCAAGGTATGCGGTGCTTACGGGCCCCGCGACCTAGGAGCCCCTCGACAACCACCGATTTGTAATAAAAATTAAAAATGTAATAAATTCACAGATTTATCTTGATTCAGAATAGCAAAAAATACAAACTTAAGCTCACACAACTACAAGACAACATGACAAACGTAAGTAATCTGGTGCCAAAAATGATTATTGTTCTACTACAATTAGAGCACTACATTTTAGTTTTCAACCCTTAAGAAGTGGGGGCCCAAAAATCCAACTTGCATACGGGTCCCGTCATTTTGAGTTACGCCACTGCCTAAAACATTCGTAACAAGTCGTGTGCAATGGAATGTCCAGATTACCTTCTTCAGCCAGCGAGGGTCCGGCAGGGGAATGTCCGGGAATGCCTGTTTCCTCTCCACGTAGTACCAGGGTGCCCGGACGTAGTAGTACCACGATATTACCCTCTCGACCGGGTCTCGAACCAGGTTCACATAGATCGGCTCTGGCAGTCCGTACCTGCGACACAAGAGCATGATCATGCTTAGAACATTGCGACACAACAGCACGGTCATGCTTAGAACATTGCGACACAAGAGCACGGTCATGCTTAGATTAGAACATTGCGACACAAGAGCACGGTCATGCTTAAAACATTGCGACACAAGAGCATGATCATGCTTAGAACATTGCGACACAATAGCATGGTAATGCTTAGAACATTGCGACACAAGAGCATGGCCATCAGGCCATGATTAGAACATTGCAACACAAGAGCCATGGCCATGCTTAGAACATTGACCACACAAGAGCATGGTCATGCTTAGAACATTGCGACACAATAGCATGATCATGCTTAGAACATTGCGACACAATAGCATGGTCATGCTTAGAACATTGCGACACAAGAGCATGGTCATGCTTAGAACATTGCGACACAAGAGCATGATCATGATTAGAACATTGCGACACAAGAGCATGATCATGCTTAGAACATTGCGACACAAGGATCATGCTTAGAACATTGTGACACAAAAGCATGCATGATCATGCCTAGAACATTGCGACAAAAAAGCCAGGTCATGCTTAGAGATCATTGCATTGTATGAGCCCACGCAGAAGTAGTTATAAAATAACAATCACCAACCATGGAAAATATGATGGAATATTAATGTTTAAAAGTAATTATTAGACATAATAGAGATAAACTTGATTTCTCATGCCTCTCTTCAACTGACTAACACAGATTGTGGTAACTGGAATAGTTGGGATAAGGTTGTCCGAGGGCTGTTAGTATGACTCAATCCCAGCATTTACCTTGTAAACCTCAGGAAAAACCTTCAGTCAGGATTGCTAGTAGACATGCGATTTTCTTAGTTTGACGCTCTCCTCCTACTCCCCTCCATTGCTATGTGACCCACCCCCCTTACCCTCGTGACAACTTGGCTAAATCATATCATATTTATTCATATCATATTATATTTATATTATTTATTATGTCATTGTCATTTATTATATATTTATTATGTTATCTTTGTCATTCCATAGTGATGTTTTGTTTGTGTTGTTCATGTATTATTACAATTTATTAATAAATGGTTAATCTATTTCAGAGGCTTTCACGGCCGGAGTTACTATACTATCGTGGTTTTCCGGGTACAACCGTGTCAAAAGGTGGAACCAATCCAACGTTTCACCCATATTGCAATGGGCTTCTTCAGGGATCTTCGTGGAGTGTTGATACCGACACCAACAACTGTCACGAGGGGGAACTCTGGACAGTGATGCTACCGAATATCACCCGCTATCGCAAAACCAAAGCAAAGTACTATATTATTAAAAGGTTTTGAAAAAAAAATCAGATTTGCTATGCTAGGCAATGGTCACATAACTGGTGGGTGGGGCTTCAAATCATGTCAAGCTAAAAACATCAGGGCCCAGATTCACAAAGGTGCCTAAGTGCTAAGACGTCCTAGTTTAGGCAAATCTTAGTGATATAAATCACCAATATGGCGTTCTGCAATGTTATAAAGATAAAATATAGTAAAATATGAACAATTTAACTAATAATATTTGATTTGTGAATGTGTATTAATACCTAGACATGATTTATCTTGATTTATCTAGCTAGGATTTGCCTAACTTAGGACAACTTAGAGTTACGTATCTTTGTGAATCCAGGCCCTGCACTCTAGCGGGTATCGAACCGGCGACCTCCCAAATCAGGCTTCGTGTGCTACCCCCCCCCCCTACCCCCCCCCCCCTGCCAGCTACCATTGAAGCACGTCGCAGCAATCTATCTGGACAGACAACTAAGTCTAGACGTGAGCAGACAAAACTGTGGGAAAACAATTCCTTCTCTTCGCACAGTTTTTTTTTGTCTCACTCTTTTGAGAGCGGACTGATTTCGGAGCGTTGACATATTTCGGTATCCGCGGGACCGTGGATAATGGGGCACCAACCCATGAATGATCCATCTGGCGGGGCAATAATCTTGCGTACGTGTGTACTGATGATAACGTTCGCTCGTCCGTTTTGTGTGCGAAAGTTGGCAAGTATCACTTACAATAAATAAAATAAAATAAATTCATAATTTTATTTTTATTTATTTATTTATTTATTTATTTATTTATTTATTTATTTATTTATTTAGTTATTTATTTATTTATTTATTTATTTATTTAATGTCTATCCTATTCAGTTATAAAAACTGATCTACAAAGGAGGACCTTAAATAAAACTAAGCTATGCAAACAATTAATAGTAATGAAATCATAAATAACAATACCAACAAAAACAAAACAAACTACTGAACTATATAAAATATAATCAAGAACAAGAAAAAATAAGTAAATTCATAATGAAGAGTCTACCCACTCAGTAACAAGACTGATTTTCAGTAGGGGCGCTAAAACCAACCCGACCGGCTCCGAACACCATCGACGAGTGAGCGATAACCCATCAAAAATCGATATTTCAAATATGAAACATATGAATCATTATGAATATCAATATGAAGTTTGTTATGTTTAGTGCGAGAAAGTTGTCACTTTGAAATAAAACATGTAGTAGTTAAAATACGACATTGGTAATAAAATGTTCACTTCTTGCTAAATCATCATATAAATAGCCTTCATAAAACTATTGAAGTTAGGTCAATATTCAAAAATACCTGCTTCAGAACCGAGGTACCCCTACCCAGTAAGATACAAAACTTATTTCTACAAAATTATGATTTTTATATTTAATTGTTTGAGTTGTTTGTATCGCCAGTTGTTCTATAAAGTTTTTCTTCAATATTTCGAACAAAATATGTATTTTACACCCAAGAAATCGTTGGGACTGGTTGGGCACACGGATGTGCATGACATTTCGAGAGCTGCCCGACTATCCGATTAAATCAAAGTTTTCCGTGCATATGTGAGAGAGTACGAGATAACAAGTAGTACGATTGGACCCACGCAACAGGTTGGAATAATGGTGGAAGAAAGGAGGCGTTGTATACTGCACTAACCTATCTTACCTAAAGGCTGGTCCACACAGATTTTTAAGACATACGATTTAAGGTTTAACGCGTAGTCGTAAAGTTGGATCATAGGAAACACGTACTGGCGTTCACACAAAGTTTTAGTTTTAAGACGTTGTTTTCATTGTTGTTTTTAAAACAACGTCTTAAAACCTTATGCATTATGTCTTCAAAATCTGTGTGGACCAGCCTTAACTAAGCGCACGTGGTACAGTGTTTTCTTCGACTGTACAACATACATGTTTGATGTTTTTTCACAATTGAATGTTATTTTTAAACATGATTAAAATTTATATTGTGTTATACTCAGGAATTTGCGTCTTTATATCTTAAAAACTCACGTAGTGAAGTTAGTGAAGCACACGTGCTTGGTGTAGACGGATGGGGGCTCGAAGCTGTTGACATGGGCAGCCAAGGCCAACTGATCGGCGGGAGCGAGACGGATTGTCTCCACCTTCTGGATGTGATCCCGGTGGAACCCGAACTGGTTCCTGTGGGAGAGACGACGCAGCAACTCCATGAAGGTCTGGCTACCGACCTTGGGCACGCGGTTGAAGAAGACGACTTCTATACCGGCTCGTAGCGTGTTGTTAAGTGCGCGCGCATCCAGCTGCTCGATCTGTAGACATAGACACACTTAGACACACTTAGACACACTTAGACACATTTACATACACTTATACACTTTTAGACACATTTAGATACACTTATACACATTTAGACACACTTAGATACACTTAGACACATTTGGATACACTGTGACACACTTGGACACACTTAGATACACTTAGACACACTTGTAGGCCTACACACTTATACGCCCTTAGATGCGCTTAGACACACGTAGATACACTTTAGACACACTTAGACACACTAAGACACACTTAGACACAATAAAGCACACTATAGACACATTAAAAGTCACTTACAGCCTACCTTGTGGAATTTCCGATTTCGGTCGTTTTAAAATTACTTTAATATGGTTTTAAATTGTCCAAGAGAAAATCAAAATATATCATCCTATAGAGAATGTAATGAATGCTCTTTCTTATGAATGTTTTTTTATTCCAATAAATATTTCCGTTTTGCAGATATTCTTAATTAGGTGAGAAAGGTGTCCAGCAACATCACCTTATAAAAGGTAACTTAAAACATCAGAAAAACGGAATTATTGATTGGAACAAAGAAATATAAATATCATAATAATATATTCATAAAAAATATTCATATTCATAATAATTAGTAGCACTGTTTTCTACAAGATAACATATTTTCATTTATAATCGGGATACATTTTTAAAGCAATTTTAACAGAATTAAATCAGGAGTTCCGCAGGTTAGTCTTGAACATATACCGCGACCTCCCATGTAGGTCCCCCTAGCGACCGCTGGGCAAGCTACTGTATGTGTGGGGGGGGGGGGGTGGACACTGGAGAGGGATGACCGAGGGCTGGGCTGATCGTGCCCCAGCAATCAAAAGCAAAACTTCCTCATAGCCGCATCACGACGCCCCGTGATCCCGTTATGTAGAGCGGTTCTCGATCTGATATAATCCAATTTTTACGGTCCGGCGTCGCAAACACTGACGGTTTAATCAGTTAATTCGATTACAGTTCGTGGTCGCTGCCACGAACCGTGAAAACGAGTCTCCCTACGGTCGTGACGTTCGACTATCGACCTATCGAAGTACAGACAACCACACTCGCAGGACCTTGTCGTATCTCGACCTTGAGGTAGAGCGTTGACCTGGGATGGCGCCCTTTCGATTAGGTTCGACTATCGACCTATCGAAACACACACTCACACGACCTCAAGGAAAGATGCTGACCTAGGACAACACAATCTCGACTAGGTTCGACTATCGACCTATCGAATTACCCTCGCACGTTGACCTGAGGTGGCGCCAACCGCTAGGTTAAGGTCTTTGGTGGCGCCATCTCGATTTGCATTTCATTGCGAACGCAATAGAACTCTTCACGACTAATGGGCCGTAAAATTGGTATGAGAGCATCGGTGTGCCGTGATTACACGTTTCAATGGTATGAATCTACAAGTGCGTGACGTCACCAGGTGCTGAGACTTGTTGCAACGACAGGAGCAAAACCGAGGTCAGTCGTGGGTAAAGATCGATTGATCGACCTGTCGATAATGCAGATCAATACTCTCCCACGCCAAGGGTGAGGTCAATGTCTTCCCTGGAACAACTCTGACCTTTTAGCTGAGACATGACGTCACAATCCCCTCCCTCAACAAGTGTCAGGCAGCCGAGTCGTCTGTGTTTGGTTCTCGACAGCATAGGCTTGCTCAGATTTCTCCCAGGCCAAGGGTGAGGTCAATGTATTCCCTCGAACAACTCTGACCTTTTAGCTGAGACATGACGTCACAATCCCCTCCCTCAACAAGTGTCAGGCAGCCGAGTCGTCTGTATTTGGTTCCAGACAGCATAGGCTTGCTCAGATTTCTCCCAGGCCAAGGGTGAGGTCAATGTATTCCCTCGAACAACTCTGACCTTTCACCTGAGACATGACATCACAATCCCCTCTCTCAACAAGTGTCAGGCAGCCGAGTCGTCTGTGTTTGGTTCTCGACAGCATAGGCTTGCTCAGATTTCTCCCAGGCCAAGGGTGAGGTCAATGTCTTCCCTGGAACAACTCTGACCTTTTAGCTGAGACATGACGTCACAATCCCCTCCCTCAACAAGTGTCAGGCAGCCGAGTCGTCTGTATTTGGTTCCAGACAGCATAGGCTTGCTCAGATTTCTCCCAGGCCAAGGGTGAGGTCAATGTATTCCCTCGAACAACTCTGACCTTTCACCTGAGACATGACATCACAATCCCCTCTCTCAACAAGTGTCAGGCAGCCGAGTCGTCTGTGTTTGGTTCTCGACAGCATAGGCTTGCTCAGGTCACCAGCATCATCTCAATAACTTTGCTACACAGGCAGTGTCGTAAACTCCAAAGCTTAGAGTTATGTCCGCACTCTAAAATCTGTTGCATCAGTCAAGGTTGAAAGCCTATGGAGGAATAGTGACATATAAGTTGTTATTCTTTGAGAATAGAAGCGCCTCGTTTGTTGTAGCTACCACTGTTGAGAACAACAGAGTCGGCGAACCTCTTCGCTATTGTCAAGTGGGTGGCTCGGACCCTTGGACATCCGTTGGCCGATGGCCACTGTGCATCCTCTCCGCTGACAAGCTTGACGTATACAACCTTGCACAGTGAACGGGATATAATAAGTCTCCCTTTGAAGAGTCTTCTTGACCGGCGTGGATGTTGGTTGGAGACGAACCAGGTGGTTCCTACCTAAGAAACACCCTGCCTGTCACTAACCTCGAAGGAGGCGATGTTATTGTGTAGATAGTCGATGTCAATCATCCCATTATTCAAGAAAGCGCTCACCTTCTCGGCCGGTACCGACAGCTACAAACCCTACGGACAAATAACTTGACCACTAAGGATACAACTAACCCTATTTAGGGGAAGGTCCCGGCTTTTTGTAACCAGGGTGTTAGTTAGGTTGGAACCAAGCATAGATATTTAATTGAAGACTACGGTAGAAGTCGTGTGCACCGGCGATGACAGAAAAAACACTAACTCTTCGATCATCTATCCATGACGTAGGCTGGGCCACGATATAAGCGATATGACAAGAAACAGAGCATTAATTAGCATATTATTACGCTAGACATGTCACAACCAAGCTACACACCCTAACGCTGAAACCAAGTCCTTGCGTGATGCTGCGTTAGAGGTTTTGGGCCAATCAGGAGTTATCTGCGTGCGGCACCGCAGAAGTTGGTCGTTTCCTATTTTCACGCACGGAAGTGCGTTCCATTTGGTGGCTATTTAAGAGGTTATGGTCTCTAAGTAACGTTGTATGCCCCAGCATGAAAATCACCCCTTTTCTCCACCACAGCTTGAGGTTTGAAGTCTTTAATCTCTTCCCCCAAAGTAACTTCAGTCAATAAAGTGTCGCTAGATGCAGTTCAAGAACTTCTTGGCGGGACCAGCTAGGCCGGAGAAACACACAGGTGACCGTGTTATTAATATGTGCCAGTGATGTCAATTTCTCGAGCTAGTGTGCATGATGATGTGTCAGTTATCTCAAGTTCTTTTGGTCTAGCTAGTGTGCCTCGTTGCTCATGTGGGCTTATTCCCGCTTCCAATCCAGCGGGTTCAGAGTTCGATCCCGGTTCGGGATGGGATTTTTTACTTATGGAATTGATTGAAATAAAACGATACAGCACTACTGATATAGATTGTGACTTTAGATCCGTCATAGCAACGAACGAGGTATGTTATGACTTGTAGAATGTCCGCCGCTGAAAAAGTTGGTATTAAAATAAGTATTTTAATTGAATAGGTAAACAATATAAACAAATGCATAAATGTGCATTTCAGGGCTCGTTCTGTGCCTCCCCCCCCTGCCCCACCCCATTGTACACGTTATCTCGTTCACTCCACGTGTGACGTTGTAAACGGTTTCACATCGACAACGGCTGGGACACACATCGTGCGACAACGGCATGGGACACATATCGTGCGACAACGGCTGGGACACACATCGTGCGACAACGGCTGGGACACATATCGTGCGACAACGGCTGGGACACATATCGTACGACAACGGCTGGGACACAGATCGTGCGACAACGGCTGGGACACATATCGTGTGACAACGGCTGGGACACACATCGTGCGACAACGGCTGGGACACGCATCGTGCGACAACGGCTGGGACACACATCGTGCGACAACGGCTGGGACACACATGGTGCAACAACGGCTGGGACACACATCGTGTGACAACGGCTGGGACACACATCGTGTGACAACGGCTGGGACACACATCGTGCGACAACGGCTGGGACACACATCGTGCGACAACGGCTGGGACACGCATCGTGCGACAACGGCTGGGACACACATCGTGCGACAACGGCTGGGACACACATCGTGCGACAACGGTTGGGACACACATCGTGCGACAACGGCTGGGACACACGTCGTGCGACAACGGCTGGGACACACATCTTGCGACAACGGCTGGGACACACATCGTGCGACAACGGCTGGGACACACATCGTGCGACAACGGTTGGGACACACATCGTGCGACAACGGCTGGGACACACATCGTACGACAACGGCTGGGACACTCACACCATGAACGAGTATCGCAAACAATAGTACAACTACAAGCGCATCCAAGAGGGGAAATCTAGGCTAGAAATGCATCGGTAAAGTAGGACGCGCATTTAACCGACGTATCTAATTGTAGTCTTTATGATAAATACCGAAAAGAGATCTTTAATAACTGTTATTCGTATTACGAATGTCCGTTGCGACGAACCACATGTTTAGAGGTTATCCTACTCTCATAGTGTTCGGCTCAAGATCAAACACAGATCTTGCCAATGGAAACAAACAAAAACTGTGTCAGAGACCGAGATTCAAAACTATGTCCTCCTTTGTAAATTAGTTTTATAACTGAAAAGGATAGACAAAATAAAATAAAAAGTAACATAACTATTAATAGCCTCCGGAACTCCCGATTTCAATCTGTTAAAATTGCGTTTAATTGTGTTTAAATAGTCCCAAATGTAAATAAAAACGTCATCCTGTATAGAATAAGTGCTCTTTCTTACGAATGTTTTTTGTTCCAATCAATATTTCCGTTTTTCAGATGTTCTTAATAACCTTTTGCATTGTGATGTGCTGGACACCTTTCACACCTAACTAAGAACATCTGCAAACCGGAAATACGTATTGGAATAAAAAAAAACATTCACAAGAATGAGCATTAATTCTCTGCAGGATGACCTATTTTGATTTTCTTTAGGGACAATTTCACCCCATTTTAAAGCAATTTTAACAGAACGTCGTCGAGTGTTCCACAAGGTAGGTGAACATACAACCAAGTACATTTTGTTCAATTTTATTGAATCGCGTTTGGTCGGCGAATGTCAGGGTTGTGTTTTGTAAGGTGTCAACAAGTAAGTTAGTCTAGTCTCTATTCATAGGTTGCACGTAGAATAGAATAGAATAGAATAGAATGTTTATTGAATAATTCAGATAATATGTTACATACATCGCTTATTATTGGCCACAGTAGGAAAACAATCTCCTGAGGTGTGGCCATTTATAGAACAAAAATGATACATATACGTACGTCACATCTTTGCGCGTGGCGGCCACATTTGTGATCAAACATTGACGTTACCATGGAGAAACAATTGAAGGCTGTTGTGGTAGAACACAGAAATTCTTAGTTCTTTAAATTCAGTCTGTTTTTTGAGATAAAATTGGTGTGTTAATATTTTATTTGTTTATTACTTATGTTTACTTTTTAAGCTATAAATAAGGCTTATTTATTAAATTTCAATAGTATTTGCCAATGATCTAGGATTGGTCCGCATCAATTGTGTCACAATCATGGCCGCTGTGACGTCACGTGGGTATTACCCTAGTTGACGGACCCACACAAGACAACAACAACAACAACAACAGCAATCTGTCTTACCTCTCCGCTCTCCGTCAACATGCGTACCATCGCGTTCATGGCTGAGCCGGCGCTGTTTCCTGCGAACAAACAGAGAAGCTGATTAGGTGGATAGTATATAACATGCGGGTTCTCATTGGGTAAGAAGTTTCTTACGAACAGCCAAACTCTTTCCTAGGATAATGCGTTTGTACATCACGGCATTGAGGGTGGACTATACTTGGTTGCAACCTAACTAACACCCTGCCAATCACTAACCTGAAAGGGTTACTTAGCCGTCGCCTATTTTGTTGAAAGTTGTACATGTCAGTCATGTCTAAAATCTCTGGTGACAGTCGATTCGGTGAAACACAGTTACAAAAAGCCGGGATCTTCCCCTTATGCAGGGTTAGCTGTATCCGTAGTGGTCGTTATTTGTACGTGGGGTTTGTAGCCGAGAAGATGAGTGCTTTCTTGAATAATGGGGATGATTGACATCGACTAATAATTTGTCCCGATTCACCTGAGGCTGGGCCTTGACAGCATAACCCTTTCGAAGCTGCTATGGCCTGGCTTTAATCTGTTCGAAGCAAATCGTTTCAAACTTACGGTAATATTTACGCCAAACAACCGACATAAGTTATTATGTAATGCCAAGTTTTGTAAGACATTTTGCGACGTGTCTCAATATGAGTTGAGGAACCTATTCGAGCCAAAAAACTTGGTTTCTTTTAGTGATCGGCATCGCTTTGTGATTGTGTTGTGTCCCTGTTGGAATGTTAATAGCGTTTGAAATCGATCTCATAAAGACACAAACAAACGCAAACATTGTCCGGAGTAGCGGGACAGACCGCGAGAAATATCCTTATATACCATGCCGCGAGTATGCTGCAGACAATGCAAGTCGTGCACTCTAGCGCATTGTCTTGGCGGCAGACTCGGCTCGCGCACTCGTTGCATCTCTAAACACTTTGGCCAGAGCACTTAGGGTCACATGCAGATACAACAACTGTCAAGTTAAGTACAGAATTTGTTGCTATGGAATTGTTTTTATTAGATGCTATTTTCCATAGGAAAAACTAACACCATATAGCAACCATAAACAAATTCTATACTTTACTTGACTGTGCATTTGGCCCTAATCAAATCTCTCCATGCTCTGCTTTATAAGCACCACCATTCAGTTTGATGTACAACCAAACGTGAAAATAAATATTTCCAAAGATTTTAGCCCAACGGTATTTCCAAATCTTACACCAACACTAAATAGATAATTCTTCCGAAAGACAGCCCCTCTCCCACCTCCCCCCCCCATTTCCTTAAAGTACTCCAACAATTATGGTCCGAGGTACAATCAACCAGTACTAGTGTTTAGCTTGTCGAAAACGCGTGTATGTCCAAACTTTTAATTCCACGTAGAATGAGTATACCTTTATGAGTAGCTAGTCCGACGTAAAATAGCTTTCTTAAAACTTAAGTATACTTAAGTACTTCTTAAGTATAGCTCGAGGGGCATTTATATGGAAGCTCTAAGCACGACATAAATTCCCCAGGTGCGTAGCCCGGTTTCAATTAATAAAGTTATATCAATTAATGCATTGCTACGTCTTTCCCAGGTATGATATACATCTGTCCAAAGCTCTTAGTCGACATGAGATCTTTTTCCGAAGCTTTTATTTGCTTATATCGTTACAGAATACGCCTGTCAAAGCTCTTAGCGGGTCACGAATCAAGCCCGACAAAGATCTTAGCATGACACAAACTCGTCACGAACGACAAAGACGTTTTTGCGAAGGTTTTCAAACATCTTAATCTTGATACATGGAACGTTTGAAACGTGTGATAAATCTTTAAGTGGCGACCACTTTACCACTTTACCATTCTGCACGGTTGCGCAACAAAACCACGGATTACGCTACCCTGTTATAGCTACGCTCCATTGAGATGGTCACCGCATAGCCCAAACGTTAACTGGGATGCTTCGGAGAGCAATGATGCGAAGGAATAGCTACGAATACAATCGAGGGGAGCGTTGGAGTGGTTGGAGTTAACCACAGAAGAGATGTACCCAATCATTACCAAGTAGCTGAGGTCATTGATACCAACTTAAGTTTCTTCTTGTCTAGTTCCTATCCCCTAATCGAAACAGCTCCATTAGAGATAATTTACGATCTTCGGTTGGTTACCTGAATAAGTGAGAGTAACCAATGACGCTTCTGCACTCCAAGGCTTCATTCACGAATGTGTGAAACACACAAGGAATGTGTTGATTTACGTTGAATAAGCGTGTATAAAAGGTGTAGTTAGTAGATAACGATCTGAGGTCGGTATGGGACTTCTTAAGTTGGGGCTAGTATACAATGTAAAACTTATGTGTACGTTGGAATAAAATGACTGCCAGAGAATATGAAAGAAATATACCTTTTTTAGAATTGATCTAGGACCCTTAGATAGAATTACTTACGGCTCTCTAGATCTTCACAACAATGACAACAATGAACAACAGTAAAATATGCACCTTAAGGAAGGACTCCGGTGAAAATACTATCTCCTAAACCATGCATCCAATCAATTTGAAATTTTAGTATGATATGAAACTCTTGCTATAAAGAAATAAAAAAAATAAAAAATACAAAAAAAATTGAAATTTGGCTCAAAATTAATTTTTTTCAAAATCAAAATTGCATTGTACATACCAGTTTTGGAGCCGCCATTATTAAAAATAAAAAAAATAAAAAATCTCTTCTTGTTACTTGTTACTCTCTTAAAAATTGTGGGTATCGGTTTTTGATTCTTCGTGATAGGTTGGAAGTTACAATTTTTTTTCAAATGAGTATATTTTTACAGAAAAAAAATTTAGGTTTCTATTTTTATTTTTTTCATTTTTTTACTCACTGAAAAAATAATACCCAAATATTTTGCTCTAGTAATAAGAAGTATTCACAAAAATTTTCAAAAGAATTGAATGATCCGTTAGGGCTGAATTTCAAAATGACTAACTAAATCTGTAGCAAAAACGGTATAGGAGTAAATAGCTTTCAAAGTTTTGATACTGTTGAAAACAGAGTTACAAGCATTAAAAATAAAGTTGATGCAAGTAAAAAGCCCTGTAACCTCGCCAAGGTCTCAACCAGCTACAGGGCCTTGTTTTTAGGATGTGGAAACTTGGAAAGGGTAAACCACGCAGGTATGCTAGGTATGCGCAGGTTGCTATGTATAGGCCTAGGCCTAGCCTGCACCAACCGTTTCTCTATTTTCAGCTTTGCTTATGCCATCTTCGCTCTTTTGCCTGTTTTTCGATGTTTTTTCACCATCACAAATAGTAAATACACAGTAATATGTAAATAAAGTAACAGTGACAAGCACGAACACAAGATAAGTAAACAACTTCAAACAATCTACAGCTGTTCCACTGCTTTACAACATCGCATAATTCCTAAACTCAATATTTTGTGACAATTATAGTGTTCAGTGGTTTTAAAAATTCATAAAAAAATGTGCTGCTACCTATAGGCATCTGTTACAACTATTTGAAACAAACCCGCCAATTTTGAAAGCAATAATTTGCCGAGTTCATTCTGCTCGACGACGCTCGATGTCTCGATTTTTGTCGCGCACGCTGTGCAGGCGTAACTATTAACATTATTACACGTGTTTATAGTTACTAACTACCATATTTATCAGCAAAACCTAACAGAAAATACTCGAGACTATTTTATATATAAAAAAAAAAAAAATCGGATTAAAAAAAATTTCATGCAGATTTTCACCGGAGTCCTTCCTTAACATAACATTTGAAAACTATTAAGGACAGTTAGATAGAAGTAATCACGGCCCTCTAGATTAATTCTGAACGAAACTATTAGCTCATGTATAATATTATATTTATTTGTCATAGCTAGTTTTTATGTATCTACTCTGGACTCTATAGCTATAGGCTACTACCAACACCAAAAGACAACAATGAAACAAATGAATTGAATCGATGGACAAACAACAAGCTGTCAAAAAATAATTTCTTCTGATTTTGGAAAACAAAACAAAAAAACAAACAAATACACATGCAAAACTTTCACCTAGTAGCTGTCCATCATTAAAAGTTTTAAATGGCGAGCAGTTACTATTGCTACACTTGTTTTTATTTGTATGGTTGCAATTTTATTATTTTGACAGCTGATTGTTTGTCCATCAGTTCAATTCATTTGTTCCATTATTGTAGTCCGGATGTGACGTCAGTTGCGGGTTCCCTACCTTACAAGTTTACCTTCCTAGCTCGAAGAACTCTATCTGAAGGAGGATACATTGCGATGACGTCACATCTTTCAGTAACCCACTTCACCGCTCGGTAAAACTTCCGTTTGACCCCCAAACACACCAACATTTCACGCCCGCCCTGATTATATCTAGGATCCGATTAATTTATCAGATCGGCATTGTCTGCAGCCTCCGGCGATGCTAGTCTAGTTTAGTTGTAGCTGTTACACGCCATGACGCTGTTCCACGCATGCGCCGACACACTTATTGTACCGGCGCGTTTGTTCATTTCATACTGGTTTCAATTTTGAGTTCAAAGTGTCTCTCAAATATCGATAGAAATGTTGATTGTTGAGAAACTGTAAGAATGACGGCCCCCTTCTTATCCCCACCACTGCTACTCGACCCCCCTCAACTCCGTGACAACCTAACAAAATGAAATGCGTAACTGAAAATCAGTTTGTTTTAGTTGTTCAGTTTGTTGTTTCATGGAGTTAAGGGGGGTCGGGTAGTAGTGGTGGGGATAAGGAGAAGGCCGTCATTCTTACAGTTTCTCAACTATGTTTTACTTCTCAATACAAATCCAATAGACCTTATCCAGAATTGATCTAGGATCCTTAGATAGAACTAATCATGGTCCTCTAAACCTTCAATGACAACAATGCTCAACAATAGAAACTAGTTTTCAAATGTTATGTCAAGATGCGTTTTTCATTTTTGTGCATTGTTATCATTAAAGATCTAGAGGACCGTGATTAATTCTATCTAAGGGTTCTAGATCAATTTTGAAAATGTTCTATTGCACACGCCTCAATTGAGGTGATTGTGACATCAGAGGTCGAAAAACAACCTGTTGCTTGATTGGCAACTCGATTGTTACATCTTTCTTTGATTGGTGCTTGTTCGAGACAAAACACGGCCACATGCCTATTTTTCAATCGAGGCTTGTGCTCAAAATCACAATTAATTTTGTAAAAGTGCATTTTCTCATTACAAATATCAAATCTTACTAATAATTTGTGATATGTATTGGGATTTGCCTTTTTTCTTGAACTTTCGATAATCGGACTGAACATTGACGGAAAGCATTTACAAAATGAAGAATGCACATTGACGTGTCGGTATGTATCCGAGCGAGCTACTTCGCAACTAGAACCTATCATAGAGAACTTAGCGACCTGATAGTATCCAGTGTATATAGGGCACTAGCAACACCAAAAGACAACAATGAAACAAATGAATTAAATTGATGGACAAACAACAAGCTGTCAAAAAATAATGTCTTCTGATTTTGGAAAACAAAACAAAAAACGAACAAATACACATACAAAACTTTCACTTAGTCGTTGTATATCATTGAAAGTTTTAAATGGCGAGCAGTTACTATTGCTACACATGTTTTTATTTCTATGGTTGCAATTTTATTATTTTGACAGCTGATTGCTTGTCCATCAGTTCAATTCATTTGTTCCATTGTTGTCTTGGGTGTTGCTAGTGCCCTATACCGTATTTATACGCCACGCGAGCGATCTATCTTCAATCATGACACAGTCTCATGCAGTGACGTCACACCCAGCTGGGCGCGATCATATCGTTCAGCAATTACTATAATCTTCGCGACAAGGTGACCCGACCGAGTTGTTGCGAGTTCTGGTAAACGAGTATTTTCAAGATTTAGAAGTTTGATTATAATATATATAACAGTAGGCGTAACTGTTATATAAAATTGTTACTATTTTTAAATAAGTGAGTTATTGTCTTCAGCGTGGTTACAAAGATATACTTTTGGGATAATTTATGACTTGAATGTGGATCAGTGACATACAGTGGGTCCGTGGCTTCGTTGAGAACAAAAAAATCAGTCGATCTTACCATTTCACCAATGATGTACACCCCCACTAACTGGCTAGCACAAACATGGGGCGAAATCCTTGAATTCATTACCGGAAGCCATAACAGAAGTTCAGCCACGCGCACATTTTTTGGAAACCCAACATCGTCCACACAACCAACAAATGATTACTGATTAAAGATTTTAAATGTGTTTGCTTTTTGACAGTTCGTACCTGTACAAACAACTTATTATAAATGCAGTGAAAACAATGCCCTGCGGCGTTCTCAGCTTTGCCTCGGGCAAAGTTTAGGTAGTTGATCGGCAAAGGAGGATTTTATTTATAATGTATGCATTTAGATAATGAATGTTCATGCTATGAGGACACGTTGCTTTCATTAAATTACAGTGCAGTATAATTTATTTACAGCGGGGTAAACAATGGAAAACATAATAACAAATTTGAGACAAATCGTTTTATAACGAAGCGAAATTGATTTAATTGGAGGGAAATTGGTTTTACAATGAGAACGGAAAATACACTCACTTTGGAGATTTCCAAGCTCGATGGAAAATGTACGAGTAAAAGAACATGAATTGAAGATGAGCGGATGTACTCGCATATATGCAAAATTGTGGGTGGCGAGGTATAGTTGTATGACAGTTAATAAATACAAACAAAAAACCGAATAAAAAAAGAATACAACGAATGACAAATTGATCTAAATAGTGATTATTATTTATTTACAGTCGAGGAAAACTTGATCTTCAATAACGCTTTACAACGATAAAACTATACCTACACAGACATTTGTAATCAACCTGCGTGCAGCTTTGTTATACTTATATGTTGGCACGACCACAACAGTGCATTCGTTGGCGCATTGGATTGGTTACCGTTTTCGTCAAGGGAAGTAAGTGGTCGCTGTGCAAACCTGACACCTAAGTGTGGAATTGACAATAATAATATTTGAGCTGCAGTCTCATATTTTGGCAACGATGCTAACCGAGACGATGGTTACGAAGATGTAAATCGCCTCACGACATCCATGCCCGACCCAGGCTTCGAACTAGAACCCAGACTAGACCCATGGTCTAACAATATCCCACACAGAAATCTTATTGTATCATGGACTAGACCAAAGTCTAATCGACTACACACTACGTCGCTAGAGTGCAGATATTTTTAGTTTGACATAGTTTAAAAGCTCCACCCCTATGTGCCCACCGCCCAGCATAACAATATGATTGATATTAAGGTTGGAATTCATAGTCGGCCCCTACACCTAGGGGCACCCATTGTTGCTATGGATTTGATTTGTTTATGGGAAATAACATGCAAACAACTGTTACCTTGGTAACAATGGGCGCCCCTAGGTGTAGGGGCCGACTATGAATTCCAACCTAAATGATATAATATGAAATGAATGAACTATAATACGATTGTCACTGTGGTAAGGGTTGGTCACATAGCGATGGAGGCGAGCAGCAAGAAAATCTCAAGTGTACAGCAACCGAACGCATTAACTTCTGGCCCACGTGGTCGGTGCGTATCGTACACACTGACCCACTGAGTCTTGTGACAGAAAGCGCGCCAAGCCCCGCGCTTGCGCAATACAACTACGGTGCTCCGAACGTGTGGTGAACTGTTAGCATTATTACCTCACAGCTACAGTAGCGCTCTGCGCGGCGACAACGCAACACTTATTACTTCGAGACGCTAAATAATAACTTGCATGTTTTCTCCACGTTTCTGATTGGTGAGAAAAATGTCAAATATACGCACGTCTATGGAAAAAAGTTACAGCTGTTGTAATTAGAATGTAAACTATTTTATATCTGTTTTGGATTATTCACACTTCCATTAGATTGCTAACACATCCCCCCCGGCTCAGGTAATCGCGACGATGTTGACACGAGTACCACAGAGTGCCAGCACGTATAGTTCATACAAACCCCAGTTGACAACACAGAGACCTTCGAGGTCTCAAAGTTGGATCGTTTGGCCAAACCCTGACATTTCTTCCTCTACTCAAGCATCGACTGTCATCATGATTGTGAGATAATGCAAGGCTCGCCGACCAAAGGTAGTTACGTATCGAGGCGAGAGTGGGGATACTCGTACTTTGGTCAGAGGTTGGTGCAAACGCTACCCGAGCTTATGCCCTCGGGCCTACCAATAGCGAAATAAACGAACTATAGTGGACGCCGTGGGTATCGAACCCAGCTACGTCCGGTCAACGTCGGCATGTCCGATCCTAAGAGCTTAGAACTAGGTTAGGTTATCACTGCAGGCTGGATAGATCAGGTGGCCGTGGGTGGTGACGCAATGCGTGGCCAGCTGGGTCAAGCCACCGCCTTGTGGACTCATCTGCATTCAACAGGCTGCATCAACTACACGCTGGTCCAACGTTTTCAGAATAGATTATTTTCAGAATTGATCTAGAAAGCCGTGATTTGCTCTAGGCCCTATCTAAGGGTCCTTGATAGTTATTAAGGTTCATTCTTCACTGTTGTGCATTGTTGTCATTAAAGATCTGGACTGGCCACGATTAGCGCTATCTAAGGGTCCTAGCTGGAGTCTGAAAAAGGTCTATTGATCTGTAGAGGGCCGTGATTACTTCTATCTGTGTCCTTGATAGATCAATGACAACAATGCTTAACAATAATAACTGGTCTTCAAATGTTATGTTAAGGAGCATTTTCCACTGTTTTGCATTGTTGTCATTGTAGGTCTAGAGGGCCGTGATTAAGGGCGATATGCACAGACAACTGTCAAGTTAAGTACAGGATTTGTTGCTATGGAATTGTTTTATTACATGCTATTTTCCATAAGAAGAACAAACTCCGTACCAAATATAAACAAATCACATACTTTACTCGACTCCTATAGATCAATTCTGAAAGAGGTATATTAGAATATATTAGAGAAGTTCTAAATCGTTACACTGGTTCTAAACTACCTGACTGGATGATTTCTGTCTTGTCGTTATACACACACTCAATCAAGGCAAATCACGAGTGGTGCAGATTGTTGACCGACTGTTTCGTAGTGTTTCGGGAATCCCTGACCCCGGGACCCAACCTGCAACGACATCAGCGAGTGAAACGGCCTCTTTTTGACCCGGCCTCGCTCCGAATCCATTTCGGTAAGATTTAGATCAGACCGATGTCTTACTGACGGACCACGCTACATTTCCTTGTGTAAACAAGTCTGTTTGTTGAAACGGACTCACTTTCCATACGTGCGCTGTCAGGAACAACCACACTTCGCCCAGTTAAGCGTGGTTCACAATTGAAATACGAGTTGGTTTAGTGAAATAGCAATAAGGTTTAAGCGAATTGGAACATACAATAACAATGCTGTGGTCAACAATAGTTAAGAAATGAATCAATCATTTCTTATTTCAACTTCTCATTATGCATCTTATGACGAACCAATCAGAACGCAGAAGAGCAATAGTAGAAGGTCAACTACGGAAATCAAAACAAAAACAGTGGCACCGGATATTTTGTTGTTATAGTCATTGGTTGACTACTGAAATAAGCAACTAGTCGTTGGCTGTGAACCAGTTGCTTGTTATTTCACTATTTCACTGTTTCTTATTTCAATTGTGAATCGGCCTTTAGGGGGGGGGGGGGGGGGTCATTTTCCCCTTGTTCTTGTAGCACCTTAATCACACTTATGCCTGTATGACTCTACAACATGCTACCACTGTCGTGTAGAACCTGCACTGGGATGTATTTGATGAACCGATTTGCTAATATATAACTGGAGGAGTTTAAAATGAAATACATTCCAAAGTCCATGTGACTCTTTGTGGTTGGTACAGCAGCACATAGGAACTTGAGAGTTGTCAATCCTCTATTTATAGCGAGACTCGTAAACCTCTAAAAGTCAGGTCGCCTCATGGGTAAGAAAATCACCATTACTATGACCACTAAAAAATACAAACATTGGTAATTTTTAATAAAATACTCCTTTAAATTATAAAGTGGAAGCTATTTTTAAACGTTTATATTAAACATTTAGTTTTTTTTTTTTTTTTAGATATAAGTTTGGCGTTTTGAACCACATATATTTTTGACATACAAATTAATTTGAAATGTCGGATTCTCGTATTAGAATATCAAGTTATAGTTCACATCATGGAAACGGATGCGACGCCCCGACTTGGAAGTTCGATGAACCACTGCCAGGGGATTTACGGACTTTGACAGAAATCGACAGCTGTTCAATAGTTGAGTATTGTTCTTAGATCCAGGGGACCGTTACTTACGAGTGACGTCATGTTATTACGAAACACTGCGTGTCGTGCGTATATTATACTCGCCATAAATTTCATGGCGCCACTTTTACTCTCGAACGCTTTGTTTTTATAGTGTACAATAACAACATAGACGGTGCGGCGTGTATGGGCGATACAAACTATATACACACATACACGCACCGACGACCAAACTTTCAAACTGGCTTCGTGATTTACAACCCGGTTACACATTGTTTTCGTTTTCTAAAAGTTTCACCTGATCCAAACATTTGAACTCTGACTCAAATGAATGAATGTATATAATTACAGATCTAGTCGTAATAAACCGTTTCGATGCTGACCCATATATTGTGTATATTATATTATTCGTGCGTTGGTGTCTGTGACTGATGTCGAAAGGAAAAGTAAATTTCGAGTGTTTGAGTGAGTGGGTTCGTTCAATTGTTGTTTAGTCTCGTAGGAAGGAAGAATCGTGTAACTTTCGAGCATCGAGCGGTATAACTCGTGCCTCATGAGCTGCAGGTGATTTGATAACGGGCTCACCAAACTTGCAGTAGCGTAGCTAGTTTTAAATAAGAAATAAAATAAACTCAGAATCCACCCACTCAGTCACATTACTGATTATCAGTGGGGGACTTTAATTTAAAGCGACTGAGCCAACCCTGTATAGGCTTCGAACACCATCGACGAGTGAGCGATAACCAATCAAAGATCGATATTTATGTTTTTGCCACGCGCAATCATCTTACTAACCAATAACATTTTAAAAGTATATCATTCCGGAACAATTAAAGTTGTAAAACATAAAACACAACATTTCACCGCGAAAAAAGTATTTTTCAACTCGCGGTCAGTGTGCACGTCAGCAAATCATGGCAACAGAGGCGAAAGATTACTATTATATCGAAATACGTTAAAATTCACTATGGCCTTCCGGCCCTAGCTCTTGAAGGGCACTAAAAAGGTATGGGGCTCCTGTGGACCAGCTTATCCTGCCCCTACGCCACTGATTCACAGTTCCACCTAATTCAATTTCTTCGTAGGGTCACTACGCCACACATCTGATCTTTAACCTCTTCAAATGATTTAAGGGAATGCATTTCTCCGCTATTATTTTATTAAATATCAACAGGTTGCTGAATGAAAGCTAGACTAGTTTTTAACAGAAAAACTTGTTTTAAATATGTTTATGTGCGTGCCCTCATTAGCACACATTGTATTACTATTCTACTCTCGCAGTTTTGCGTGCAATAGTACATCAATATTCCGTAAAAAATACATGATTATTTTAAGTGTGTTAGATCAGTCTCAAACTACTCAACGGTTGTATTTATTAAACGAATTTTTCCATTAAAGTAAACTATGAATTATTATGCACTGTTCTCACATTTTTAAATCGATTATAGGTTGTAAAGAAATCATATGGCAAAGCAAATTTGTTTACGTGATTGTTAGAGGCGTTCTCAGCTGTCGGTAATAAAGTGTGGTGTTATAGCTAGCTACTGATCACAATAACCCACATTTACGTTGAGCCAAAACCAATCAGTCTAACACGTTGGTCATTGCACAAGGTCACTATATGACCCTACTACGTGTACACCAGGGGTAACGGGTGAGATGAGGTCACGTGGTGGGCCAACAAGTTGTCGCGTGCAGATTCGCCGCCTGTTCGCGCATTTGTCTCTCCGGCTCCGATCCGAGCACCCTTTCACGCGCATTCATCTCTCCTCGAGCCGATCATGTGCGAACACATTCTAACAACCAAGTTCATTGTCTGTGTCGATGTACGCGCGGTCTCCGAGCTTTCTCCTCGCCACTCATTAGTCTGTGACGTCACAAGGAGTGATTGGTTCAAGGCCTAGGCCGGGGTGTCGGTTGAATGTCACGTGGTAGTAGTAGCGTCGCGGGCAAGGCCTTCTATCTATATCTATAGACATCATTGGTGAACACGGGGGCGCCTTATAAATCAATTCTATTATATATATATGTATATGCAATATATACGTCTGAATATATATGTAATAGAATTAGATTAGAAGGATATAATAGAATTAGATTATAAGGTGGCCCGTGTTCACCATGATGTCTATCTAGAAGGGAGTGGATACGTCGCAACCCTTTTGGAATTCATAGTCGTCCCCCTACACATAAGGGCGCCCGTTGTTGCCAGGTAACAGTTTAATGCATGTTATTTCTCACATTATAGAAAACAAATCCATATCATTAAAAGGGTACGCACAATACCAAAACACAACAATGAAACAAATGAATTGAACCGATGGTCAGACAAGCTGTCAGAAAAATATGAAGTTCTGAAGTTGGATAAAACAAACGTTCAGAACGTTTACAAACTTTCAGATAGTTGCTTTTCATTACTGAACATAAATTTAAACTAGCGAGCAGTTACTATCGTTACAACTAATTGTTTATCCTCATTATTTGCAAAAATATTACTTTGACAGCTTGTTGTTTGTCCACCAGTTCAATTCATTTATTCCATTGTTGTAGTTCGGCTGTTACGTCAGTTATGCGTACCCTATGGGCACCCCTAGGGGTTGAGGACGAGACGACTTTGAACTTTACATATTGTTCAAGAATCTAATTGCAAAGCAAATTACTTGACCTATATAGACTAATAATTGTCTAAAAGTCAATAATCTCAGTTGACTACTGGCCCTTGAAAGTTATCATTCGATTCAATGAAGTTTTTTATATACAGTTTGGCGTTCTGTGAAAACTACATGCATTCCAAGAAAGTACAATATGTTTTTGCACGCCCCCAAATTGAGTCTTACTGTATAGAACGCAATGAACTTCGTAGAGGCTCACCAAAACCCCGCTGGAGATTTAAAACCCCAGTAAGATCACGTCATTACTTCACAGCAATGGCCGCCGTCAGAATGGGAAGAAAACTAGGTTAATATGGTTCGAGAAGAAATCTTCTTGAATTACGAACGGAACAAAGTGCCATAAAACTTCTAAAAGCAAAATTACCTCGAGCCACACACACACACAACAATGGCAGTTTGTTCTGGAGGTAATTGCGTTACAACGCACTTAGTCGAGTCGAGTGGAGTTTCACTTGGAATGGTCTTGAGAACGGAGTTGTTGCTTGTGTCTCATATGGGGCTTGAATGGAGTCCTAACTCTGCTCTGTTCAGTGTGTGACGTCATCTGTGCGTGACGTCATCGATGCACAGCTTGGTCATCATCATCTCCTTCTCACCTTGCATCGCACATTCAGCCCTTCTTGTCGTACCACCATGGACTAGTAAAATTGGAGACTCAAACTAACACATAGATAGCGCTGCTAAGCAACACCCTTATCTGCGCCATTGATGATTTACCAATAAAGCAACAATGAACAATTGACAAATAAACTCATCCCTTATAGTAGTTTATTTTCTTGCCACCAGAATGCGTCTAGTCTATTTGGAGGGGTCAATAGTTACTTCGTTACTGGACCTGAATCAGCCAATAAATCAACGTGTCACGGAAGAAGGCGATTGGCGGACATTTTAGACCTTAAGTTTCGGATATTGACATTGTTCACATTGTCGATGTGACTGTTGATGTGTCATTGCTTAGCGATAGGGGCTAAAATGGCCGACAAAACCGGAAATTAGAATCGCAGACGTGTTTCCAACCATGCTGCACATCCAGATTTGTAGGTCCATGATACCACAGTCCACAACACTAATCCCCGTACTAGTTTCATCACAACACTCCTCAGCAATGTAAGACGGGCACTGGCGGAGGTAATTGGGTCAAATTGTCAAGGGCTCTTCAACTACCCGCCTTTTAGCTGCACACACCTTCATGCTACACCTCCAATCTTTGCCACAAGTCGGACACGATCCTCGTACCCAATACAACAGGGCAAGGGCCACACCACAAGGGCTCGTCGTTAAACATCATCGTATAGAGCTAACAAAAACCTCAATCAATCCCCAATTCGTGCAATCAATAAGTCAAAACGTTAACCTAGGTAGGTGGGAATAGATATCTGGACACAAAGTGTCTCTATATTGATGGTGATAATTATAATTTTTCGTGGGAATATCCGTTATAGGGTGCACACCACTGGTGCCCCTCTTCAGGTGACTAACTAGGTTATTAGAATGTTTGGATAGCTGGGAAAGAATGTCCCAGGGCTGATAGTAGGACTCAATCCCAGCATTCGCCTTCACGACTGAGGAAAGCCTCGGGAAAACCTTCAGTCAGAAATGCCGGTGGTCGGAAAAGAAATGGCGACCTCCCGAATTGTAGTCTCGCGTCTTACAACTGAACAGCGGTATTGAAGGTTTGAACCTCCAAGAGGTGACATCTCTCTTTAGACTGAGGAAGAAGTCTTCAGTCAGAGCCCAGTGTCTTATGTTACTGGTCAGAGCTGCACCAAATGACGTCATACTCATAGCCCCGGTTATCCGTGTTGAATACATATGAACGAGACAGCAGTGCCAGGAGATTGTGGCCCTGTTTACAACCTAACCTCTAGGCCATGGGAATTATTATTAAAGTCGGTCTGTGAATGAACAAGTACAGCCCTACATACCGACTTGGCTCTGTACTGACCTGCGCAATAACTGGCTAGACGAGACGGCTCACATGCGTTCGGCCGGCGATACTGTTGTAGATCGGAGTAGGAACAGGTTTCCAGGGGTGGTCAAAGTGCGCGTTACTCTAACCCACATACAGGATATAGTGAACCCGAGAAGGACTCGGAAATACCTTCACAATATTACCCAAAGAGGTCCTTAGGGTGCGTCTGTAATCGACTTTTTGGGCTACTTGGCCTGCTTCGCCAACTAACACAACAATTACCAATTGTTTTTATTAATTGTTACTAATTGATGGGTTAATCTGTGAAGTACGCGAATGAGGCCAAAACAGAGATTTCAGATACGTCTTTTAGTAAGTTAGAACAAATTGCCGTAATTGCGAAACCAGCCAAAAGTAACATGTGCATTTCATAGGTAATATTTTAACAATACGTATTGTACTTCTTTAAATTACGATCAAAACATTGTGAACTGTAAAATAAGAGAATAAAATGGATTTTCTTTAGTTGTTATTACTAATGTGATATTGCGCTTATTTATAAATACTTAAAAAAAAGATTTAGGCTGGTTTCCTCAAATGACCTTGATCTGTGCTGTACACTGCCTTAAGGGAACCGTTTCAGATGTTTTCATAAATTTAGGTAATATTAAAATAAACTTAAAATAATATTCTTATATGTGCATAATAAGGTCAACATATTTTAACATATACTTGAAAGTAATTGGAAAAAAGTAGTTTAGCATATATGTATGTAAATAATAAACAAGCATTAATTGCTTTTATAAGATCCAGTGTGTGTATAAATAAAAATTATTTTTTACATAAACTAGATTTACCCGTCGTTTGTCCGTCTGTCTCCCTTTAACATGTGTGCTTTGACCGTATAATCACATCAATCAAGTGTTGTTTTCTACATTGAGTAAACCAAACATAGCAAGCACATATACAGAAAGTATCATTGGTTTATTCAAGCTTTATCTTTACACCGATAAAGTTCTAGAATCTCATTCGCTGGTTTTAGAGTTGACGTTTCAAAGACTGACATTATTACTTGATCGCTCATTTGCATTCCAGTCATTAGACCATATTTATGTAGCCAGCTGCAGTGGATCGTAGGCTGGGGTGGGCGTAAGAAGCTTTTAGGACCACGAGACGTGGGTTCGAATACCACTCAAGGTGTATATCATGGTCGCTATTGTTATTTTTAATGTCATCTGCAGATAAATGTTAGATGGAACCAGCCCATTAAAAAGGTTGTTTAGTTCTTGGCTTAGCTACCCTAGCGTAGAAAACTAGAACCACGCCAGTCGCTGCGAAGACACTGTTAGTTTATGCATGCGTGACAGATACACGGGTATTCTAATGGTATAGCTGTAAAGCCAAACAACACTTTGTATTTAAATGAAGTTCTAGCGAGGAATCACTTACGCCAAGTATACTACAGCCAATATTAAAACCCCGCGAAATTAACGTATTTTGGTCATATCTCCATAACGCCAAATTATATCGAAAAAGTTGACGAATATTTTTATTTTTTAAGAGCTCAATACCGTATGAAAAAAAGATTTTGTAGTTTTATTATAGTTGTTATTGTTCATTAACTTGTGAGTTAAGTTAATGAACAATAACAATGGGGAAGGCTCATGAAAAATAAATATTCCTCGAAGTACCTAAAAATGAAAGGCCATTATCTAAAAATACGGACTGTATAATTTTTATATCTGAGAAGTGTATATTTCCCATTCTATTAGCATTTTAAGTTTGAAATTTGGAACTACCCGCTCCGTAATTGAAAAACGGCTCGTGACGTCATAACTCTTGTCAACAACTGCCTCCTTGAAGTATTCTTAATAATATCAAAGATATTAAGTTGGTCATTTTACAATATCTAGGATGCAGTGACTTTACAACAATGTCTTTTATGCCACTTTTTTCTTCAGAAAATACATTTTGATACAGTATTTACCAAAACGTGTTTAAAATAATGCAATTATGTAACATATTGTTGTTAATTAATGTTCAGCAGTGTTCATTTACTAACTGGAAATAAACATTGATTCAGGTAAAGTCTTATGAGAGCAATAATCTACTAAATTGTGGGATTTCAGTACTATTTGTATGATATAAAATGATTGTTTACAGAGTTATGACGTCAGAACCTTATAATCACGAGCAAGATGGCGCAGGTCCGTTTCTGAGCGTGTTTTGACAGCAATATCTTTGACTTGCTGTTAAAGCGATGTTAATGCACCTTTCAAGCCGAAACCAATTACTTCCCGTTTATTTTAACTTGAGGTAACCAGTAAGCAAATAAAAAAATGTGTGAGCCTTCCCTATTATAATTACTGCAAACTAACAAATCTTTTTCATACGGTATTGAGCTCTCAGTCATGAATTCAAAATAAGAGTATTTGTCACTTTTTTGATATTGTGTGGCGTTATTGAGACATGATAAAAATACGGTAATTTTGCAGGGTTTTAATATTGGCTGCATTCCTTTCGTTATTACAGCATTCGTCCATTCACCCACGTGCCAGCATGTTTATTTATTGTGGCATAATGCTACAGCTGATCGCACGAAGGTAGTTATTTATAGTCTTCGAGTAGCTAAGCGGTTGCCCCACTCCCACGTCAGTCAAGTCAACTCATGTGTAAGGTAACGGACAGATAACTGTAGTGAGGTTGTTGGAAATAATGTTTCAATAAAGAGATGCGTTTACTGTCGACCCAATCGTTAAAATACAGAGCTGACTTCTGAGTGGGATAGGATACAATTTATGATGGGTCTCTTTGCAATGTCAGCTTCAGTCACAGTTAACATCTTTGCTATTGTTTATTGGTATTTTGCGATGAAGTAATTTAAATACGATAAAAACCTACGTGTAGTCGGGAATTGAACCCGGAACCTTTTGCAGTCAAAACCCACAGAACAAGGGTTAACGTTTGTTTGATTGTCTGTCTGTCTGTCTGTCTGTCTGTCTGTCTGTCTGTCTGTCTGTCTGTCTGTCTGTCTGTCTGTCTGTCTGTCTGTCTGTCTGTCTGTCTGTCTGTCTGTCTGTCTGTCTGTCTGTCTGTCTGTCTGTCTGTCTGTCTGTCTGTCTGTCTGTCTGTCTGTCTGTCTGTCTGTCTGTCTGTCTGTCTGTCTGTCTGTCTGTCTGTCTGTCTGTCTGTCTGTCTGTCTTCTGTCTGTCTGTCTGTCTGTCTGTCTTCTGTCTGTCTGTCTGTCTGTCTGTCTTCTGTCTGTCTGTCTGTCTGTCTGTCTGTCTGTCTGTCTGTCTGTCTGTCTGTCTGTCTGTCTGTCTGTCTGTCTGTCTGTCTGTCTGTCTGTCTGTCTGTCTGTCTGTCTGTCTGTCTGTCTGTCTGTCTGTCTGTCTGTCTGTCTGTCTGTCTGTCTGTCTATCTGTCTCCCTCTCAGTCAAAATGTGTGCTCTGACCGTAGAATAACATCAATACATTGTTGTCTACATTAAATAATTGTCTCGGTTGACCACTTTGCAATATTTATTGTCAATAAACGGATAACATTGTATGGTAAGTTTGTGATGTCAATGCCAAAACAAGGCATATTATTAAAACGAGACAAAAATGTTGACTCATACGAAACCAGCTGATGATGAAAGCTGCAAGATCTATGAATGAATGTTCAACCACAACTACTAGATCTGTGTTTTACCCGCGTATTCGAGCTAGATAGATATTTCCACACGAGTGACGTCATTATATTACTGCGGTCACTGCTGACGTAGAGGGGAGCCATTCTTACGGTGTGTTGCTTGAGTAATTCAGAGTAATAGCGTTAGTTTAGAATACAAAAAATAGTCACTCCACAGTGTTTTGTTTCTGACAAACATTGAATGTGCGCTAATTAGTGAAATACGTCACAACAATGAAACTACCTGGCAACCGATTGTTTGGGTGACCTGTGCCGTACTAGCGCTATTAGGAGTAATTCAGAGAGTATACTTAAATCAGATCAGTTAGCCTTTTTTTAATTGTTCTTTAAAGATTTAAAATCTATTCAGTTAAACCGTTAAATTACATTTAAACATTCTACACTTTAGAAATGTCTTCGTTTTTGATCAGCTATGTAAAAAAGCTACCATTATTTGCCATGACAATCTATTTACAGCTGTTGTCGGTCAGGAACTCCTGGAAGGGCCTTGGTTGAACCAGATACGCGCTATTGAAGACTCGTTTTCAGTCTTATGTGACGTCATAATACAACAAACCGAACCTCGAGACTACCAATTGCCCAAGACTGAATTCATGACAGAATCTATATTTTCTAATGTCTTCTAGAAATTCTATAGAACAATTTTTTGGGCAATTTTTGGCGGGTTGGTAATACGTATTGTTGCTCGAATATCGAAACAACACGATTAAGAGATTAATGTGTTTCAGAGCGAGATTTATTTTTCTAGACCAAAGGCTCGTTGGCAGCTAAGTTCTAGGCCAATTTTCGTTTCAAAAGAGCATTTCTTTTTTAGTATGATTTTTTTAAAGTGGTTGTAAATGAGGTATTATTTCAAAATGTTTGTAATATGTACAAAGTACCAGTCTCAAAGAACACATCACCGTTCATGTTCTTCTATGGAGAAGTTGTGATTCTCTAAACGTGTCTAAAAGTCCTAGTCCTAGCACGACGAGCTACTAACTTATACTGATGTGATGGGACTCATCGTGTGCATTACATCTTTGATATATAAACCACATACAAAAATATCACCACTCTTTGTGGTTCCACCACCCAGGCAGGGTATATGTAACGTGATACTCCAACCACGGTTGTGGCAAAGACATCGGAATAGTAGTATCTTTGGTTGTGGGTGTTTTGGACATGTATGTAGCGGGATTTTAACCCGGGATCTTTCTATCAGTGGGTCAGCAGTAGATCCATTCATTCTGGTCGGAGGAATTCGGATAGCTCGAAGACGTAGCTTGACCGATCTGTCACCGCGGTAGGCGATAACCATACGTTTTGTAACCGAACCTAGAGTATTCCAACTACGTTTTGTAACCGAACCTAGAGTATTCCAACTACTTTTTGTAACCGAACCTAAAGTATTCCAACTACGTTTGTAACCGAACCTAGAGTATTCTAAATACGTTTTGTAACCGAACCTAGAGTATTCCAACTACGTTTTGTAACCGAACCTAGAGTATTCTAAATACGTTTTGTAACCGAACCTAGAGTATTATTAATACGTTTTGTAACCGAACCTAGAGTATTCTAAATACGTTTTGTAACCGAACCTAGAGTATTCTAAATACATTTTGTAACCAAACCTAAAGTATTCCGACTACGTTACCCAACCACATCCAACATTTAGTTCAACTAATATGAATAACATGGCAAGACCTACATAACTGACGAGGCTTTCCCATTCGTTACACAATCACATTTAGGATACATGACTTGGTGACTGGGCCTACAAAATACATCTGCGCAGAGGTTTTGTAACTGAGGAGTTCCCATTCGGATACATCATTCGTCGTTATTACCTAATTATACTGAATTAAAACATAAAAACAATAATTTAAACTTAGTTTTATGATACACTCTTGAACACACTTGCGTAGTATTGTTATGTTACGAATACTCTCAAGTATAACTTGATGTTTATATTAATTGCCTTGTTCCGGAGTAATACTTGTGTCTGCTATTGCAATACAATAGTATTGTTGTGTTATATTGCCCACTTACCCTCAAGGAGTTGACGGTCCACTTGCGGGTGACCTGTAAAACAAAAGAAGTCACACAGTTAACCTTGTGATCTGGCAGCCAAAAAACAGAGGATGGTCTCAAAACTGAGAAAAATTACTGTTATCTAGATCATTTCGCTGGAATTCTAAACAAAACATCGAAAAGTGAGAGTTATTTTGTGTTTTGTATATTTTGTATCGCTGTAATTGTAATCATCAGAACTGTTTTGTTTACTCAATCCATAATAACTAAAAATGAGCAAAAGTACAGTTATTTAGTCATTTCGCAAGAATTCTGTACAACACATCGAAAAGTGAGACTTTTTTGTATTTGCATTTTGTATTGTTGTAATTGTAATAAGCAGAATTGTTTTGTTTATTAAATCTATAATGAACAGTTAAAATATCAATTCTACTGATATTATTCAGCATATAGTCTGTAGGGCTGAGTTCTTACTTTGTCGATGTGGTGAAATTAATTAATTAATTAATTCATTAAATAATTAGTAATGATTTTTCGTGGGAATCCCTGTAATAGGGACACACCACCTTTACCACTAACTATATACGTATATTAGGGTTTTTGTATAGTTGGAAGGAATGTCCGAGGGCTGATAGTAGAACTTAGTCCCAGCATTCGCCTTTACGACTGAGGAAAACCTCGGTAAAAACCTTCATTCAGAACTGCCGGTGGCCGGAATCGAACCGGCGACCTCCGAATTAGAACCTCGCATCTTACCGCTGAGCCACCTCTATCGGTGATGTGGTGTAGAGGTTATGATGAGTCATGAGGTATAGTAAAGCTAATTTAATCTGGTTATTTATCCCGGTTTTATGCTGGAACTCTGTTTATAATAACAACGTGTTTGTTTCAGAGTATTTGTTGCGTCATCATGTAAACAATTATTCCTAGTCCGCGTTTTTAGACGGGTCGGGTTCGACTCACGGCGGTGGCAAACACGTAGTCAGCAGCGTTAGCTTTAAATACCCGTTAGCAAGAAGAACAAGAAGATAGAGGCGGACTTAATTAAAACACGACGGGATATTACGTCAGACCACGACAGTGTACAGATAACAGAATGCAGTAATTGTCAACAGTACAGCAATAACAATTACCATGATAAAAACTTAACAGAAGCTTGTTTATAGCCGTAGGTGATGTTTAATAATCATGAACATACTGAAAGTAAGTCCGATAATTAATATAAAACATTGTAATGGTTTCGCGGTAGGTCATCAAAGAAAACCTGTGCTTGATTGTAATATATGAGTCTTACATGAATGTTGTTTTTATAGATTATATGCCACATCATAAATACACACATTGTAATGTCATTATCATCATTATACAGAGAAAAAAACACTCCTCAGTCAAGAGTTACGAGTGGTGGGAATCGAACTCGTGACCCCCGAGCGTGGCGTGCCAACTCTTAGTCGTGGCAGATCTTAGTTCGAACCTTGTTCTTCTTTGTATATGCAATGTAATTGTACGCACGACGTAACAACCTTAATGAATGGCCTAGTTAATTGCAGGTATTTAATTTAATCGGCGATGCCTCACATACATACATACACATATCTGCTTAGCAGGTACACTTGGGTTTGACAGAACAATGGTAGCACAACCTTGGTAACATGTGAGTTCATCAGAACATCATATGTGTGCAACGCATGTGTGGATACCATGAGGGACGTATGTGGGGTATCTGATCTCGTTGTTTCATTTATTTATTCATTTATTTATTTATTCAGAACACATAATATGTATACGTTTACAGGTTTAATTATAATGCATAATATTATTTAGAACAGTTTTCACCATGTAGTCCATAAATCCTTATGTTAGGTCTAGGCTATTGTTAGATTAAAACTAAATAATATGTGGATGTTTAGGCCTATATGCCTCTATTCCTAATAAAAATACAAAAGTTACATTTTAAATTTTTTACAATCAAAGAAGAAATAACAATGGTGAGTGGCTATGAAAGCAGTGATAGTATACAATGGCCTTCACGTTGTTGTTTTACATACATTGTTTACATATGCCTACATTTACATTGTTGTTATACATTGTTGTTATAAACTAATAAAAAGTAAGTATAAGTCGTAGATTAGCTACACACGTTTAGTATTTCTTGTTGAATGATAACAGTTGAAAATACTTAGTTGAATATTGGTATCATTGTGTAGGTAATATAGTTTCTTGTGACGATAATTTTCAACTATTTAGTTGGTAAAATAAGTTTGAAAATAGTAGTTTGCTGTGAGGATAAAGTACACACGTTTAGTATTTCTTGTTGATAACAGTTGAAAATACTTGGTTGAATATCAGTAGCATTGTGTAGGTAATATAGTTTCTTGTGACGATAATTTTCAACTTAAAATAAGTTTTAAAATAGTATAGTTTGTCGTGAGGATAAAGTTTTACCAAAGTTGAATGCTTGTGAGAAATAGCCGAGACCAATAATACCAACTTAATTTTCTTCTTCGCCAGTTCCTACCAGCTACTTAAATATGTCCATGAGAGATAGTTTACCACCTTATATTGGTTACCTGGAAAGTCCTAACACTAGGGGCGTAACTAATGACGCGTGTGCAGCACTCTAAACCGCCTTTTCAAAGAACGTCAGTAATCTGATGATTTTTGATTCGATGAATTGATTTTCGTTGAAACAGAGAGCATCAAAGGGGTTGTAGATACTGGGTCAGGGGTCGGTACGAGACTATAGTATTGTTTGGACTAGTATCATAGTTCCCACGTGACGTCACAGCGGCCATGATTGCGACACACTTGAGGAGGACCAATCCTAGATCATTGGCAAATACTATTTAAATTTAATAAATAGGTTTAATTTATAATTTAAAAAGTAAACATAATAAGTATTACAAAAATATAAAATTACCATCACACAAACCAATTTTATTTAAAAACGATGCTCAATTATAAAGAACTAAGAACATCTGTATTCTACCACAACAACCTTCAATTGTTTCTCCATGGCAACGTCAAAGTTTGATCACAAATGTGGCCGCCATGGCAAAGATGTGACGTACGTGCAACCTATGAATACTAGATTGTTGAGCTGAAGCAGTTAAGTATTATGATAGGTTCCCTCCACCAGGTTGCAAGTAAACAAAGAAATACGTGCGCTGATGAGCCTGCTCGACTTTTGCAAGACTCGTTTTGTTACATATTAGCATATTTTCTGAGAGATGAAATCGATGTATACACGTCACTTCTAACATATTGATATGTTTAATCAACCCAACGAAAAAAAACTTAAACTGATGCTAATTTGCAAACTCGCCAATGGCCGTAAAACGTTCAACATAATAATCTAATCAAAACGATACGATTTCATCCAGTCAGTTAAGTGCACTAAACGTTAATGGATGAGAATACCCCGGGAAGAAGCTAAACACAAATCTCCCATGAGTGTCGTGCGGAAACTGCCGCCAAAACACTTTAACCGAGTTCTTTATTTGAATCGTATGGTAATTACTAAGAGTGCGAATGTCTTACTAATTAGTATACTCGGAATGTAATGGGCTGTTGAGCAGTGTTGGGTCTGACGAGGGCGATCGTAAAGAAGCGGGCAGGACGGTACGTTACGTGTGTTTATGTGTCCGTTTACCTATGACCGTTCAACCACCTCCCCTGACCCTCACTCAAACAACATAGATCTTGAGTAGACTAGCTGCCATCCTCAATCACATGGGTTACTTGACACTGCCATCGTCTCGATAAGCCTAGTTGTGAGGGGCCTACCATGTGCTGGGGACGTGTGTTGGTTTCCGTTTACCTCTCTCCGACCGTTCAACCACCTCCCCTGCCCTCATTGAGGGTCAAACAACATAGATCTTGAGTAGCCTAACAGCCCTCTTCAATCACATGGGTTACTTGACACTGTCATCGTCTCGATAAGCCTAGTTGTGAGGGGCCTAGCATGTGCTGGGGACGTGTGTTGGTGTCCGGTTACCTTTGACCGTTCAACCACCTCCCCTGCCCTCATTGAAGGTCAAACAACATAGATCTTGAGTAGACTAGCTGCCCTCCTCAATCACATGGGTTACTTGACACTGCCATCGTCTCGATAAGCCTAGTTGTGAGGGGCCTACCATGTGCTGGCGACTTGTGTTGATGTGTCCGTTTACCTTTGACCGTTCAACCACCTCCCCTGACCCTCACTCAAACAACATAGATCTTGAGTAGACTAGCTGCCATCCTCAATCACATGGGTTACTTGACACTGCCATCGTCTCGATAAGCCTAGTTGTGACTTGTGAGGCACCACAACATCTACCGTGCTTGCACTATCTGGAGGCTATTCCTGAAAGTTGTCACGGTACGGTGACAATATTAACTTTAAGTGATTTCTATATGGTTATCACTTGCTATTGGCTGACTGAGGCCCGAATGCATAGTTCACACTCAAGCCCTCCTCAACTCAGCCTCTCCTCAGCCTCACTTAGCTACCAATCACAGAGCCGTCCACATGGCAATGCCGTTCCGTGATTGGTGGCTGGGCGAGGCTAAGGAGAGGCTGAGTTGAGGAGGACTTTAGTTGGGACTATGCTTACGGACCTGAGTGTTTTCCACGCAGTCCGCCACAGAAATCAACCAATAGCAAGTGAACCACGTAGATATTTATTGTCACCCCATGACAACTTTCAGGAATAGCGGATACTGTAAGCATAATATGGTCTATAATGCAGAGATTCTTATTTATTGTCTATTTATGCAATCACTTCAATAACTGATTTTTGATACATTGTAGTATGTAACCTGTGCCTCGTTGCTATGACAGTTACGTTTGCATAATAAATACCAGTATCATATCATTGAAGTTGAAAAACCGCAGCACGAGCCTATAGAACCGAACAGTATACAGTAGCGGAGTCACACAAAAACATAGCCCATTAATGCTACTTCCATTGTCGGACTGTTTATGTCCGAGAAACCAATTAATTCTTGCACACTGACGATGGTGCGTTCTCCGTGCCCGGCACTGTACCGAAACTTTCATGTCTATTATAACAGCGGTGGTTAGATTAGCTAACCGAAAGTAGGCGGCGAGTGACCCAGTTGTTCTCGCAATAACTCACTCGTGGTGTATCCGTCGGGATCAGGATCTAACTACCTTAGCTACCAGAACAAGAGCTACTAAGATCAACATGTCCTGGGGGTCTTCGAGCCTCGTGACCCCTTTTGGGGGCTGATTTACTGCGCGAGTCTATAACAACAACCATGAGGCTGCAACCATCCACGTGCTCTTGGCGTCTCAGAATAATTTGACAGAATATTTACATAGTTATCAATAAAAGATGAACATTTATGTTCGTAAATGAGTGTAGGTCTACTTTTTCCAAATAGTTCGAATATACGGTTGTTTTAGTTACCGCCATTAAAGTGCTGCTTTAGGAGATCAAGAAGGCCTTGTTAGGATTTTTCTTGTCATATAGTTGGCCGTGTAATTTTTACCAACAATATTAAACAATGCTGGTAACAATGGTAGATACCTTCTAGTGTGCAATTAATTTGCAGCAGCACTTCAATGGCGTCAAATTTCAAGATGTCAGCGCCCATATATTTCCTCTAAAACAACCGTATATACGATATACGATATATACGATATAACCGTATATATTGTTTTAATCGTGAAAATTATGTTTTTGATAAGATGATTTTCAGAATTGAGTTAGAGGGCCGTGATTACTTCTATCTAAAGGTCCTTGATAGATCAATGACAACAATGCTCAACAATAACATCCAGTTTTCAAATGTTATGTTAAGGTGCATTTTTCACTGTTGTGCATTGTTGTCATTGAAGAACTCGAGGGGCGTGATTAATTCTATCTAAGGGTCCTAGATCAATTCTAAAAAAGGTATATTACAGATATAACGTTCATGCTTCTTTCTTCATCCAAGAAATATGTAAAACGTACCGAAGACACTGAGAATAAGATCTTATAACAAACTGGGTCGAAAATCAACACAAATGTACTTTTATTTATGACAATCCTGTTCAAAATTGGCCTTGACATAGAACAGTGAAGCTCACACGCGGAGCACATCATTGATCTGTCACAGATAAGAGATGGCTGAGCGGCAGCACGCGAGGCTAATGCTACAGCTCTCTGGTTCGACTCCCACCGTTGGTAACCCTGACTGAAGGTATTCCTCAGTCATGAGACGAGTGTTGCGATCCCTAAGATATTCTTACATAATGCATGAACACCTTTGTATAATTATAATTAGTGTAAAGGATCACATCAAGTATAGAACTGGTATTGAGTGACTCATCTCTACGGTTTATTCTTAATTGACCAACAGTCACTCTGGCAAATCATCCATCTCCCCCACTTCTTTCTCCTATATGCTTCAATTAAGACTACACTGGTTAAAACTGGGCTTCATAAAGATTAGGATTTGTGGCTGAGAATTTGTGTATAGATTGGTGACATTCACATAAAATCAAAGCGCTTTAACGAAGATGAAAAACTTGATGGAGCTATTATTGGTAAAAACACGGTCTTCTTTCGATCATGTTGAAATCGTGCGTTGATGTTTTACTTGGGTCAACATTAAAAACATTGATTTGAACACAACATTAGTAACAAATCACAACTGTTTGATTTTTGAGTGAACGCTTGTGTTTTGGAAAATTCAACTTTCTTATGCTACGTTTACAGCTATGCGTTGCGAGCGAATCGAGGGCGCGAGCTCCAATCAGCGGCCGAGTTTCATGCAAAGAAGCTACAAACTCGGCCGCTGATTGGAGCTCGCGCCCTCGCTTCGCTCGCAACGCGTAGCTGTAAACGTAGCATTAATAAAACATTTTTAGTTATGCAGCCCACGCTTAGCTGAATGATTTTCGCTCGCTAAGCGATTGAGCGAGTAGATATAAAAGAATACAATTGATTGTAGTCGTGAGTCGTGCCACCGAAAGTAACCAGGGCCGCCCTGGCTTGAATGCACACTGAATGACCCAAGGCATCGTTATCACCTTCCGATCGCGAGCTAGATTCTTGCGAAGCAGTTCATAAAACACAAAGAGGTTAAACGCAACGCTGATGAAACTCTTTGCCCGTCACGGTCCACCGCCATCTGTGAGGCTGGAGGCGCCATATATATCACACATGCGGTGGCTTCTATCACCACTAGGCCTACCTCTCACAGCATCCGCTTTCAACATCCATCACCCGACGGAGATGGATTACCGCATATCTCGCTATGTGTGCACATGTGAGTGTGTAAGCCGAGGAACTTCCTGCTGACAATGATCTTCAAAAGATACAACATATGATACGTAAAAAAAGTCTGCTACAAGTACGAAACTTAAACGCAAATTTGTCCTTATTTTTATTGGGCCTCCTATGTCAAAGCTGAAGTAGGCAGAACCTGTCCCGAAAGGTCCAACTTCGTAATTTATTCCGTTATACAGTATACACTCTCGTAAGTCAACTGTCTACTGTTATGTTCTACTGACGACCGAAAATATGCTTGTTTTGTATCTAGTGTCAAAGGTATTCTCGATCACAAACCTTGCTAAACATTACTCAATGAATGATTTAAATCACTTGAAACTTTAATTGAGAAAACCAGGTGAAAATGTGTCGCTGACAGCGGCAGAATGTCGCGCCTGAGACGCATTGTCGACTCGTTTATAATATGTGAGCTTCAAGTTCAATCACGCAGGTAAATTGCATAAAATGCAATTAACTAAATATTATATCTGCTATTTAGCTTAGAAGGGACATCTATCAGTATTATGTATTGTTTATTGAGTGATTATTAGAACACGCCAATTACTTCACGTTCCCTAATTTGGAAGGTAAATCACAAACATTATTGCTCAATATGTAGATTGGAGACATGTTCGCTCATATTAATTTAATCTTCAACTACCTCCTCAATCGCATGATTGTAAAGCAAGTAAAGCTGTTCAAACGACGTGTGCAGGCATTGTTGCTCTATCTAGCAAGGCTCTGTGGTTACTGCATGATAGCAACACGCACATATGTAAACAACACGAAGATCGTCGTACACAAATAAGCAACAAGTTGATTGCGATTGAGTGACCCTCTTGCTCGCGTCAAGCGGCCCTCTCATCGCGCCACACAATTCAATGGCCGTTAATCCATTCACACACTTGTACTAAAAACGTCAGAACCTTTCTCTCACTTGCGCATGTGCCGTCTCATGTTTATGCAACGAGGCCAATCGAAACTAATCGTGAGGCACACGTGTAAATGACCTAACCGGGTGTTGAAGACGGGACCTCCCACAGAGGTAACACGGTATTAACAATGTGGTTATCGTGACAGTTATGTAGCCAGTTGTAAAGTCGTGAGTTATGTATAGTCATATTTAATGCAGTTACTGAAGTCTGCACACTTTGATCTGTCATGCATCAACAAAAACAACTAAACATTGATTGAGAGTTTGAATTCTTTGGACCTGTGTCTAAAGTAGAGCTAGAGGTTCTGGGCTTATTACCCATTCGAAGCAAATTGTTATGGCAATTGTTATTCTATTTAGTAAAATACTAATCAAAAAATATTTAAACTTACGCATGTGCGTGGTTGAAGTACTGACGCCTAAAATCTATCCTTGGTGGGACTCGAACCCAGATCTGCTAATCCAACTCCCTTCATACTGTGGGATAGACAGATGGTGGTAATTCCCTCACCCGGGTTCGACCCTGTCAGGAACTTAGGGGGGTAATTAGGGGGGTCCAAGACATTATAATACATCACAGCGCAAGGGGTGATCTGCAATACAAGGCTTGACTTTAATTAAATAAATAAAATAAAAATAAATAAATCCACATTTAGAATCTACCCACTCAGTAACGAAACTGGTTTTCAGTGGGGGACTTTAACTTAAAGCGACTAAACCAACCCTGTAGGCTCCGAACACCATCAACGAGTGAGCGATAACCAAACAAAGATCGATATTTCAAATACGAAACATATGAATCAGTGATTGGACAGTGCGAACACCTGTGGACAAATGCCAGAATCAACAAGGCCGATTCAGAACAACTTTGAACTTATTGAGTGCTTCGTTGCTAGGACGCCTCCAAAGTCACCGTTTAATTATTCCTAAGACAAGAAGTAATGGAACTGAATCCTTAATAGAAGTTAAAAAACTTCTGCCTGAACCGGGATTTGAACCCGGGACCTTCTGCATTGGAAGCAGGGATGCTAACAAGTAACAACAGTTGGCAGTAAGGACGTGACTGTACCATGACTGTCGCATGAAGTAGTTGTTTTGGGCCCATTACTTAAATAATTTAAACTAAGTTGTAAACATCAAGAAAAAGAATACCTTTAAAAGACACAAGAGTGTTCCGTTCTTCTGACGAGGTAGACAACGGCGTTCTTGCTTGGCTGGACGCTTTACCGTTGAAATGCATGTTTGTTGTCCTGTGTCCGCCCACTTAGTACTTTCAGTGGAAGGAACTGGAGGCATTATACACTTTATTATGCACTTCATTGCCATGACGGCTGGCACTTTACTTGCTGTCAGTATTGTGTTCACGAAGTCAAGTCTATTTTAAACAGCAGCATGAACTTGGAATTGAACTGCGAACATTGAACTGTGTAGGTGTTTGTCACATGGACAAAACGTTGTTCAGAATTACCTGAAGTCTTGAACTATAGGTGTACCAACCAAGGCTCGTTGGTCCAGTGATTAGCATCCCTGCTTCAAATGCAGAAGGTCCCGGGATCAAATCCCACTTCAGGCGAAAGTTTTTAACTTCTAATAAGGATTCAAGTCCATCACTTCTTGGCTTAGGAATAAGTAAACGGTGACTTTGAAGCCGTTCTAGCAACGAAACACTCAATAAATTCAAAGTTGTTCTGAATCGGCCTTGCTGATTCTGGCATCTGTCCGCAGGTATTCGCACCGTAAAATCACTGATTCATGTGTTTCATATTTGAAACATAGATCTTTGATTGGTTATCGCTCACTCGTCGATGGTGTTCGGAGCCTACAGGGTTGGTTTAGTCGCTTTAAATTCAAGTCCCCCACTGAAAATCAGTCTTGTTACTGAGTGGGTAGACTCTATACATACGATTTTATGTATTTATTTTTATTTAAGTACTTCTGCAGCGCTTCTCACACTTCATCCAGACAACGTTGAAGAAAGGAAAGCCCAAGAAATCATTTGCGGTCAAGATGAGTTTTTTGGGAGAGAACAGGCGTGAACATAAGGCTGCCCATGTGCGGTGTGAACATAAGGCTGCTTCTTCGTACCGTGACGTGAATCAATCAGAATGCTGCGGTTAGATTATTGTCTGTGGTTGTGGACATTACTTCAACGTAAGTGGCTCTGATTCGAGACGGTGCGGCATTGGTTCCTTCACCGGCAATACTTGAGTAAATGCTGGGTTCGAGTCATTGCCAACTAGCCAACTAAACTGCCAATAGCTTTCTGAGAAAAACTGATTTAAAATTTTAACTTCCTAATTTATACATTTTCTTTTGTATTAAACACGTGTCTGTAAGCCAATTACATTTTTCTTTTGATAAACCTTGTGATTAATTATATAAATGTCTAGTTTTTTATATCTGCTCTCTGTGTCCAACAATGAAGTCAGGTATGGGGATAGGAAATCAATCCTATCATATTCTGGCCCCTATAGGTACATCGAAGCCGGCTGGCCATGCCTGATTTATATCGTATAATTTAATCTAAACTTAATTCAAGTTTTAATTTCTTACTTTCTACGTTTTAAATTTAATTGACTCTTGTTTTTACGAATAACGAAACTTATATTTATTATTATATACCTTGTAATTATCGCTACAAAAATAAGTGCTCATTAGACTAAGTTAGCTGTAAGTTATATATTGTATACTCTGTATTCTCATCTTCATCTCATCTATGCTATAGTCGTAAGTTACTCTGTTTTATTCCTCTACTACAATTTTCGTACTAGTGTTAAGTTCTTACCGTTGTAAAGAGCGCAAGCTCATTTTGGTAAATAAAGAATAACTAAAGACTCAACTATCCAAATAACACGAAGAGACACACGCACACTTTACGCTAAAGTTGCCCCAACGTAAGCATTCTCATGCTTACCGAGTCCAATGTACCAACTTAATTTTCTACTTCTTTAGTTCCTACCATCTAATTGAAGCAGGTCCATTAGGGATACTTTATACCTGCCGTTGGTTACCTGTAACGGTGGGCGTGGCCAAACAGGCTTGTGCACTCTACTCAGCTGAAGACTGCGTTTGCGAATGTGTGAAAGAACGCCAGGAATGTTTGATTTTCATGGATTTAGCGTGGTTGAAAGGGGATAAGAGGTCGGTATGCGACTACTTACGTTGGGGGTAGTATACACTGCCCCGTCTCGTTACATTTATGTTTTCAGTATCTCGAATCGCCTGAAACAACCAGTATTGGTCTGTCTGGAGCATAGTATAATGATTTACCCATATTTCCCTACGTCAGTTCCTAGGCGTTATAATAACGCGAGTTAATCCTTATATAGCTCATCGTCTCGATTAATGCGCTGGCAAAGAACGAGACGTCATGCAGGGTGTTCTGGGTTCACTAACTACACCTTGAAGGTTTCTAATGTGTTTGTCCACAAATCCACAGATTCATGGGGTGTATAGTCATGCAAAACTTACTATTATTATAACAAGAGATTTTTTAAAGAAGTATCTAATTCTAATAAATCTTATTAAATCGTTTGAAGTTGAGAAACGTGGAGATAAAAGTGAAACCCCAAAATATATAACAATAAATAAATGTATAATACAAATTAAAAGTCTTGAAGATGTACTCGTTATCAATTATCATCGATGTTTATTCAATGCACGTCTTCACTTTCACGTCTGCAGAGCCACATCCATCCTCCCAATATTGTTCACTGTATTGTCTCACATTCCCATGTTTGACAATAGAATTGGCTTGAGAGTCCCCCACACACTCACCCGGCTTTCAATTTGCACCGTTCGGCTTCCTCATCATATCACTGCCTGCTATGAATAGTCATGAAGATCGAAACAAAGAAGTTGGAATAATAATATGTTCCTCTCCGCCGTCAACATGCAAAGATGTTGGAATAATGATATGTTCTATACCAGCATCGAACTCTCCTTAGATAGCGTGACTCGAATACTAGGCTACGAAGACGATCTTGGTATTTGCGTCTTATATAGGCCACGTCCGCCACGATGTCAATCGAACAGTAAGTAGGTGATATATAAAGACATGATCGACACCTATGCCCAAGCTGGGATTCGAACCTGGAACTTAGGAACCACGGTTTACTAGACCAGCGTCTAATAGGGTGTAGGCCCTATTCACATATTAGCGCATGGCGGCCATACTGGAGGCTGATAGATAGTTCATTGTTACTATGTTTCAGCTGCGTTTGGTTGAAGTTCAACTGTTCTCCAACTTTGGTTTGCTAATATTACTGAAAAACAACAATAAGTTCTCTCTTATTTCGGCCAATCTTTTTGTTGTTTATAATGGCACACATCATCATTTCCGTAAACTTTATCGAGGGATATACGTGTTCAAACTCTCATATTTCCCCGTAAACAATATTTTTGTTTTCTATTGACAGCTAAATGAAACTTGAAATAGTACGTGACCTCCAATATGGCCGATGTGACGTCACGTGAATACTCCCTATAGACCATTTTCAAAATTTATTTAGAATCCTTTTAGACTGAGTTAATCACGGTCCTCTAAATCTTCAACGACAACAATGCACCTAGTTTTCAAATGTTATATCAAGACTCATTTTTCGTTGTTATGCATTGTTGTAATCTAGGGGTCCTAGATCAATTTTGAAAATGGTATATCGCCACTACGCTGCTTTACAAAGTAGTTGAGACTATGCTAGGTGGTTCCAGCTCGCCACAGGAAGAGCCTTTGTCCTGGAGTCACGGCCACCTCGGTGACTGGACCGAGCTACACGCGAATGTCATATAATCAAGATCAAGCTGGCCGTGACCGAGACAAGGCGGTGCAACATGCAATGCAACAATCAGTGCATCAGACATGCAGACACACACGCTCATACGTTGGTGACATTTCAAGGACTCTCTTATATAATATAGAGGGAGAAAGAGTATACATTGTGAGCGATCATACCCAACTTACACATGACAGATCAGTTCAGTTCAGTTCAGTTCAGTGCTATCAAAGATCTGTTGGTGCTATCAATAACTAAAACAAGTAGATCTTGCTTAGTAAGTGAACAACAGAGTAGTGTATCTACTTTAAGAATGCTCTAGTTACCTAGTATCAAAGGGGCGTAACTATCGCGGCTGGCAGAAGA
Source organism: Isoperla grammatica (assembly GCA_945910005.1). Taxonomy (NCBI): domain Eukaryota; kingdom Metazoa; phylum Arthropoda; class Insecta; order Plecoptera; family Perlodidae; genus Isoperla; species Isoperla grammatica. The sequence continues at coordinate 28,579,018 of OX246743.1, forward strand.
CGGTAGAATTATTGTTGCTTAACCCATATTTCCATATGATGCAAAATAACACTATTTATAATAAAGGTATTAGAATATATACAAGAATTCCTCATACAATAAGCGATGTGTGATGAGCAAAAAGTTTTAAAAGGACTGTTGTAATTTGATAAAGGAAAGAAGGTTGCCCCCTCTGTTATGAAAATCAGGATTTCTGGGATTAGGAAAATTAACATCTGTGTGTAAACTATTTAATTTTGTTATTATATGTTTTTTGTAAGTAGTGGACTTGTTGAAGGGGAAGTGTTTTTTAATATGTTGTTAACTTGTTATTTGTATTGTAAAATGTATGACAATAACAATTCTTCCTAATAAAGGGAAACTACTATACAAGCAACAGGTGCGATTGCGAGTACTGTGCTGTTCATCTACCTAAAGCTTCAACCACAATTGTCGGCATCGTGATAGAAATCGGGATCGGGATCGCAATCGTGCATTTTTCCATGCTATATCATTATGACATTACGATGTTATTGTGAACAGCGACACACGAAGCAATGCAAGTAAACTTTTCCACGATTTCCGGATTGCGATTGCGATCACGATAGCGACAATAGTGCGTACAGATGTCACCGAGAGTGGCACTCTATATTCTATAATACAGGAAGAGAGGTCAACATTATGCAAGCAGTTCTCTTGTTCGAGGCCGGGGCGTGAAGTTAAGTCTCCTATCCTTCCATCACATCACTCGCAATCTCGAGCTGGCACGCCCACCTCTACCGTCGTGGGACACAACACAACACGCGTGGGACAGTCGATGTGTCCCTACCTACCCAGCGGAGATGGACAAGGAGTGACCTTCGGACGAGGGGAACGACCTTGGAACTTTTGTGACGACAATACAACACACAACACACAACACACTTCGCGTGAAACACTTAGATGCGCAAACGACATGGATAATTGCGAGTAATTTTTATTAATTAACAATAATTGTATTCTTAAATTTGTGACTCAATTAGAAGTTGGTCAATTAGAGCTTTTTAGGTGGTGGCCATTGTGTTTGGGAGAAGACACAGTCAGTCCATCACGAGTAAAATAAGAAGCATACACTACGTTTATCAGGAGCTTTAAACCGGTTTAAGTAAATCGTTTTAAGGGTTAAATCGGTTTAATGGTGTTGGTAAACACATCGATTTAGCTAAAAACGGTTTAACTTTAGGTCACTTTCCAAAGTGACTTAGAACAGTTAAACCGATTTAATTTGACGTGATAAACACTTAAAACGGTTTAAGACGCCATCTTTAAGCAACCTAGCGGCAACTGAGTGTACTCATTTGACAATTATTGCAAGGCGCGAACGCGATAGGTTATGTAGGTGTGTAACACCGCTTCCTGAATGTTGCGCACCGCCTTACTGTACGTGTTTTAAGACGATTTGACGACATCTGTCGGGAGAATATCAAAGTTACTTTAAATCAGTTTAAGACGCCATTTTTAAGCCGAATTGTCAACGCCTTGATAAACGTATCGACTTACGGAAACCGTTTTACCTTAAATCGACTTAAAAAGCCCTGATAAACGTAGTGATAGTATTATGGTGTAAACGAGTGTTCGAGACAAATGTTTTGAAAGTTGAAAGAAAATTACCAAGGTAACAATTGTTTGCATGTTATTTCCCATAAACAAAACAAATCCATAGCAACAATGGGTGCCCCTAGGTGTAGGGGCCGACTATGAATTCCAACCTAAGAGTTTTTGTCCTATCTTAAGATTAGATATAATTTCAAAATTTTGGAATGATACGGCACTAGATATTATTACGTTCTAGTGGTATTTAAAAAAAGAAGATGCAACATTTGATAGTTTTTGGATACAATAATACAATTGATTCCTCAGATAAAAGTGTAATTTGATCCAAACTCAATATATTATATTGAATCAAATTTTTTTAGAAATGTGGACATTGAATGTAGTTTTAAAGATTCGAACAAAAACCCTTGAATTTCCACGATTTTCGATCTACGCGGTGTCAAAACACTCCAGATCGCCATTCGATAAATGTCGACAGTTGACAAGTCCTAACATCCAGTGCATTAAATGGTTATTTCTATTTTAAAACAAGTTTCATTCTTTCAATTCGATATTTGGCGACTGTTGTACGATACGATTACCGTGAAATATTTCAAGTATCGGCGTCGACCGTGTTGTCTATGTCGGCATGGCGCTATGGGCTGCAGCCTGGGGCGCCCACCTTGCGCCACTGCAACACGCCCCGACCAATAATTACAAGACTGCGTAGCGCCGTCTTTGAGCCAAGACACCTTAGCAGGAAACATCATTAGGACATGTATTCGACTACTATAATTTGAGTTGTTTTTGTGTGCAAGCATCCCTCTTCCAGGTAAGAGCCGACATAGTTCTGTATCGTACTAACCAGAGGGAAAACTTTTGATTCTTACACTTATGTCCTTCTCTCTTCCGTCAGTGTATGATGGACAGAGATATAGTCGTCGTACAACAACTTCGGTATTGCTTCCGTCACGGGTGGGTGAGCGGCAGCCAACTAGCGGCCGCGGCTAATTCAAATACCTGCTCGGGTTGGCCGAGACCGTTAACACGTCATTGATTGATGACGAAAGCATTACCGAAGTTGTTGTACGACGACTTTACAATCATATACGTGATTGGACGTGATGACGCGACGTAGAAACTCAAGCAATCCACCTCATCTCGATTAGCCTCTGTCGAGTCAGTAGAAACGGGTGTATCATCATAACTAGTCTCATGCCGACCTCCGATCCTTATCTAAAGTTGCCCCAACGAAAGTATTCTGATGCTTATGATGACACAGCCAAGTCCAAGGTGACAACTTAACTGTCTATTTCGCTAATTCCTACCGTCTAATCTAAACAGGTCCATTGGGGATAATTTAAGACCTTCCGTTTGTTACCTGTAACGGTGGGTGTAGCCAAACCGCCTGTGCACTCGACTAAGCCGAAGCGTGCATTTACGAATGTGTGAAAGTATCTGCTGATTTTCTTTCAATTGGCGCGGTTGAAAGGGGCAGTAGAGAATGACCTGAGATCGGTATGCGAATACTTTCGTTGCGACTACTATACCACCCCTTACATGCACTCTGTTTCAATGAAAATCAACAGATTCCATGCGTTCTTTCACAAGAGTCTTCCGCTTAGCAGAGTGCACAAGCCTCTATAATCACGCCCACTGGTTGGAGTTTTTAGGTATCCAATACACGGTCGTATATTATCAGTACTGGACCTGTTTCAGGTAGACAGTGAGTTAGAAAATGAGGTTGGTACTATTGGAGTCGGCTAGTTCGTACTATTATATGTATAGTTATGAGGTTGGTATGTGAATCTTGCCTCACAACGTGTTATTCGAGTCCGGAGCGCGACCTAATTCTGTAGACGAGGCGAGGCGACCAACTTGTTTGGGATCGAAGAAGAGCTTTGGTATGAGACCGCGCAAGGGAGGGAAACGTTGGAATCCATGGCCCATTCTTCTCTCATATACACTGTTAGTGTAAAGCTGTGAGATGGATATTATATTTTAAAAATGAATTTAATAATGACATCGTTTAATTTGTAATTGTTACAAAATGGAAATAATAATAATAATAATAATAATAATATTTTTTATTATTTTATTTATTATTTACTATTATTATTATTATTATTTATTGTCTGCATACTGTTGGTCAATTGGATGCTAATAAATACACACATACAAACCACACACCCAAGTTTAGTAGTAGGAAGAAATGTTGTTTACACAAGTCTACACATCAAACTTGTTACATCTAGCCCACTTCATATGTGAAAAGATAGGCCCAAATATTCCTACATAGATTTGTCTAAGCATTTGCGTGACTGTTTTGACCCTAGCACACGGGCAGTACATGCAAATGCTTCTATTACAATCCGTTATCTGTGCTTCTCTCCTGTGACCTAAGATGCATCTACGCGTGAAGTTGCCCCAGACCTGCATTGATATTTGATACCATGCAGTATGCACTGACCATGACAAGTCCGCACATTCTAGCTAACAGTAGTCTCGTTCTTGTCACAGCTGCTTTCATAGGTACTGAGCACTGAGCTCTGGAACAATAGGAAGCCGGGGAAGCACGTGGTGACCGTTACGCGTAACAACGGGGGGGAAAGGGGCAATTGACCCCCCCCCCCACTCAGGGGTGCTGAGTATGTGGGTGCTCACTGCTCAGGGCTGAAGCCCCCCTGAAACAGGGAGGGGGGGGGGGGGAGAAAGGGGGCAATTGACCCCCCCCCCCCCACTCAGGAGGGCTGAGTATGTGGGTGCTCAGGGGCTGAAGCACCCTTGATACGGGGACGGGAGGGGGGGGGGGGGGGGCGGTTGCCTCATCGTGTCCCCATGATTTTCCGACCAAAGGTCCAAAACCATTTAACTGTGCATGATATACTGATACATCTAGTGGTACGACTTGAACTATAAAGCTACTGTTTTTAAGAGCCACGCAATGACGCATGCGTGAGCGCGATGCATCACGCAGAAGTCGAAGTGGTGTTTTGTATTGGATTTGATCAGTCTCGAGTATTCCGTTGAAGATGGTATGGAGGACCAGCGTGGCGTGATTCTGTATGGGCGACGATAAGTTTATCAGCGGTTTTGGTCGTTACTGAAGACGAATGCAAGGCGGTGATTTGCTCATCGCCTTCTTCTAACAACTGAAACCGGTGATAAACGTATCGTCACCTATTTAGAAACAGGGCGCTGATTATCCATCTCAAAAAAAATCCCTATTTAAACACAGCTTTGAATTCTGCGTGATGCATCGCGCTCACGCAAGCGTCATTGCGTGGCCCTTAAACACCGTACAAAATTTTAATTTTTAAATTATATCTCAAGCATGGACATTGAAATCGAAAAACTGAATCAACAGCGCACTGTGGTTTTGTTAACCCTACATACTGAATGCTAAGAAAAAGTGTCTTACATTATAATCAATATGGTTTTTATTTTTAGTGAATTTTATTACTAATTATCGATTTAATGATCAAAATAACTACGCTAATGGTTATAATAATCCGTTCAGTATGTAGGGATTACCAAAACGCAGTGCGCTGTTGAATCAGATTTTCGATTTCGAGTAGCATTCTTGAGATATCATTAAAAAATGAATTTGTTTCGGTTTTTGACGTAGAGGTACCCTTCGCTCGAGCTTTGAGTGGCCAAGCCGTGTCACTCTCGGTGGCAGTAGGCTACGTGCCAGTGTCACCACGCAGGGTGACGTCACGCGCGAGTATCTGCTGCATGTGGCTCATGAAGCTTATCGTAACTGTACCTCACCTCGTGGGAACACAGAGCACAAATGGTGTTTAGTCAAGGTATGGGTTTCTAGAAATGAAGACCGATTCTCGTTGCGGATATTGTAAAGCTCCAACCACAACCGTCGGCATCGTGATCGTAATCGGGATCGGGATCGCAATTGTACATTTTCTCATGCTAAATCATTACGAAATTACGATTTTATTGTGAACAGCTCCATAACAATCATATGAGTTAACATTTTCACGATTTTCCACGATTTACGGACGGACTGCAATTGCAATCCCGACAATTGTGGTTGGAGCTTTACATAGCTTGATTGCAAACATAAGGAATGTTAGATACATTTTTATTTTGAAGTTTGTAGTTCAATTAACTGTCCAGAATATTGTAGATTTAGTTTTTCAAATAGTAATTTTAAAAATGTGTTTGTATTTTGTTCCAGTATTTAAAATAGAAACAACTTTTTTTTACGGCTTCGAGAACAAAAATTTCGTCATAGCGGGAAGCACATGTTAAATGGTATAATCTCCCCACTGGAGATAAATTATTTCAACTGAGTTGGTCTAGAAATTTGATACAAATGTATTTATTGATAAAAAATTTCATTAAAATTACAATTATAATTTCTGCCTACCTGTATTTAGTGGTAAATCCAGAATTTCCAAAATTACTATATTACTAACAACCGAAACTTTTCTCTTTCATTTTAACTAAGGTAATTCACAATTGCAACTAATGTCGAAGAAGTCCCTGGAAAAGTTTGGTGCAACTTGCATTGTAAACTTAGTTAAATTTCAAATCGGGAATTTTACGATCCTTTGCGATTTTAATCAAAGAAGAAAGAAAGATGGATAAAGTTGTTTGTGCTATTTTTAAGACAATCAATGAAATAGATCAATTATATGTTATTGTAGATTTGCAATTTGTTTCCCACAGTAATATTGAAATGTATAATTTTATTTTTTAAAGTATTTTCTTAGAGACTATCTTGTATTTTGTATAAATATTCGTGATTTTATGTTTTGTATCGTCTTTAAAATATTTTAAATGTTAGTATTTGGGCCACGTCCGGCTGATGTCAATTAATCGTTTCCAGCGGATGGACGATGCAGCATATCAACGTTATGCAATGTCGGTAGCTCAACAGCTTATGCAACAAGTATACAGTTTACTGTAATTGGTCTGCGGTGAAGGTAAACCACGTTGACACATCATCTCCTTGCACGATATACAAACTAGTTGTGCGGTACGCGACAAAGTGAATCTCGGGTAGGACAACTAACTCACGTTAAGAAGTCTTCTGCAATCATTTTCTATCCGATATGGGTACTGCCCCTCAGTCCTCATCAACGTATTACGCCTATTTATTCGTAAAAGAAATCGATCAAGAAAAATAATAGGGTGGCTCTCAATAAATTCAAAGTTGTTCTGAATCGGCCTTGTTGATTCTGGCATTTGTCCGCAGGTGTTCGTACTGTCCAATCACTGATTCATATGTTTCGTATTTTAACTATCGATCTTTGATTGGTTATCGCTCACTCGTCGATGGTGTTCGAGGCCTACAGGGTTGGTTTAGTCGCTTTAAATTAAAGTCCCCCACTGAAGTCAGTTTCGTTACTGAGTGGGTAGACTCTAAATGAGAATTTATTTATTTGTTTATTTTATTTAGAGAGTGATCCGTGGTAAGGCTGTATGTTCATTTAGCCTACGGAACTCCCAATTTGAACTGTTAAAATTGTTTTAAAGTGTGTTTAAATTGTCCCAAATGTAAATACAAATATATCATCATGTAAAGAATTTTGTACTCAGTATTTTGAGTGTTTATTTGTTCCAATCAATATTTTTGTTTTTCAGATGTTTTTAATTATTTTTTGCGGAAATATTTGTTGGAATTCGTACCACTGGGGCCATCTACATCTCTAAGTAGACGTCTTAACTCTTGTTTTAGTTCATCGAGACCATGAGGGAACAATACAAATAACCGTCTCCTATGCGGGGTATCGAACCCACGTCCAACATGACGGGACCCTGAGGTCGCTGCGACCGAGTCACGGTCAAGGACGCGACCTTTGAGTTGGACAAGGACCGGCTCGACTCCAAGTTGGACGAAGGAACGACCGAGTCACGCTGGCTGGCTCGCGCTTCGCTCGCGCTCTGAGGGTTATAATTACCCAGGTAGGTAATTAACGGACGGAGGTAATTGGCCTCAACTCACTTCGCCCGTGAAGATAACGCAAGTGTTCTTGTAAACACACGCTTACACGACTGTCTTCTGGTAAGATACTTTGCGTGCAAACGGGAGGACTACCAGAAGCATGGAATGTCTCAAAAGGAGAGCTTATATCTTGTAGTGGATGTTGATAGTTGAGTTCAAAGTCTAATAATTTAGCAACGATGCTAAACAAGACGATGAGTGGGAGATTATGACATTTTAAAAACGCCACATGACATCCATTCCCAACGCAGAATTCGAACCTGGAACGCAGATACTAGACCAACGCCTAATCGACCGCGATATGTATCTAATTTTGCAGTGGTAAGTTTCCCCTTTTCGATGAAACTATATAATGTATTCTCTTTTAAAATCTATACTCAAACTTGTAGAAGTATAACAATTCACTACAGTTTGCCGTCCATAACCTCAACTCAACAGATGCCATTGACGTCACTGCCATCTGTGTACCCCAATCAAGTCAAGGTCCGTCGATCTCCTGGCGGAGGTTCGGTAAACGTGAGTTCGACCAGGGGATTTACGGACCTTGCAATTAATCTCATTTCCACATGCAATGACCGCTATGTTCAGACGATCGCATGGTCTCAAGATAAATACATATTTAAGTACGAGGCACCTATACTTAAGTTCATAGTGTTATTGGCAGGTAGTATAGGGGAGCAACAGGTGTCTTCATGGTCGACCGGGCCGCCGAGGCCGACTCTTCACTGCCAAGGTCACGGGTTCAACTCCACACAGACTTTACCGTTGACTGTGTGACCTCGACATGGTCAAGTTAATCTCCACACCTACTGTACGTGAGCAGCAAGTGTTTTATAGGCTCCACTATTCTCGAGCCATACGAGTGTGTGTTACTAGTTTAAAAAGTGGCGCGAAAGGGACAGCAAACCAATGTTTTGACTTGAGACTTAGGACGGTATGCACACTGCACAGACAACTGTCAAGTTAAGTACAGGATTTGTTGCTATGGAATTGTTTTATTACATGCTATTTTCCATAAGAAGAACAAACTCCATAGCAACTATAAACAAATCACATTCTGCATTCCGCCCTCAGTGTACATGCCAGCATCACGCAGGATTGTCACGGTAAATCAGATGTTTTCAGAGAGTTAAATTCGAGGTATACAAGAAGAAACTTGACAAAATACATACAACAAACATCTTAGCTACAAATTATTAAGTGCATTATCATCAGCTATGTTTATTGGTGACAGCAGAGAAAACTGGGCGATAGTCTTCCGGCAACTGTTTGTCTGCTAGCCTACTATATCGACCTTTGTTTGAACTACAATTGTGACGGCAATATCGATTAATTAATCCAGAAGCCTAAGAAATTGAGCTTCGAGGCGCGCTCTGGGTACAATGCGAAATGAAAGCAGTAAACTATAACAAACTATCATCCAGTACGTCACAAATAGCAATGAACATAATATGTCGTATATGAATGTGTGCCTAAGAATGGTTTCGTGACTTATGTATGTCTGACTTTCCTAGAACCAGGAAGAAGAACACATTAGCTAATGTCGCTCGACTCTGGGACAATGGCGAACCGCTCCGAAATATGGTAATGTATGTTGTCACTCTCATTGGCATTCGTCTGACGCGGCACAGAGATGTTACCCAATTGGAGCTGCGCGTGTCTTGCGTCAGACGCGGCGTAGCGGCCGTGGTCGACTCTCTCTAGGTGACAAGCAGTTAACAACTAAGAGCATGAATTATGAACCCTGGGTATTTTCTTCTTTTATCCATGCCATCCAGGCTTCCCATTGGTTGTTGCCATGGTGAAAATAAGTTAGTATAGCCAACAATTATTTATCCGAAGAGGCACCGTGTGTTAGTACATACAGCGCTATGTGGCCAAATTTAGCAACTAACTGCTGAAGATTTCATTCCGCGGTTGAAAATAGTGTCAGATATTATTGCGATATATCTTGTTTTTTGTTTTTTGTTTGTTTTTTTCTTGTTAATGTGTATTTATTTTGTTTTGTTGTTTTGTTTATGTTTTATGTTGTTTTTGTTTTGTTCGTGTTTGTTGTGTGTTATTTGTTGTTCGTAAGTCTTTAGCGTATGCTGATTAAAATGGCGGCTTGCCTTTTTAAGATTTACTGATGGGATTCATAATCTGCCCAAAAATTTTAAAAGCCGTATTTAATTAAACAATTTTCACAATTTGCCATTATCGACGTAGGAAGAACGACGCTGCTTCAGCAGGTTGTAGCGCGACTTTGCCACTTTGAGCGCTTCATTCGTTTTCACTAGCGCCCTCAGTGGCCAATCTCGGTGCCTATACCGGGCCTAAAAGAAACTTATTGCGCAGTTCAATGACAAATCTGATCTAGGGGGATGAGGAAGAGAAATAAAATAGAGGAAGAACGGCATATTTAACTCTATGGAATGGGTTAGATTAGAGGAAAGATTTGAAAGTTGTTTTGAGCCACTCAACAGTTTGCATGGTGATGATCCTTTAACTTGTTTTTGATTGACTTTCGAGTCTATTACCCATCCAACGTTCCGTCTATCGAAACCAGTGACTTGGTTAGCTGTGATTCATTGCGATCTAAGGACGCGCCTTAACACTTTCACATTGATCTGTGTAACGTATGAAGATAAGTTGCCCCTAAGTAACCTGTAACATGCTTACGAAAATGTCGAGTCCAATTTATTAGTGCCAACTTAATTTTCTACCTCTTTAGTTCCTATCAGCTACTCGAAACAGGTCCATTAATGATAATTTAAGACCGTGTATTTGGTTACCCGGAAATTCCAAACAACGGGCGTGACTAATGAGGCTTGAGCACTCTACTTAAGAATGTATGAAAAACATGCACAAGAGTATGTTGGTTTTGGTTGAAACAGCTTGCATGAACGAGACAGGGAGCTTGCAATAACGTAATTTCCGGTATCGCACGGTAGCCATACTGAGGTACTCTGTAAACATTTGTTTACGTTCTTCCGACACTGCATTGTTGCAATATTGCAGATGTTCTTTGACTGACACATCAACTGTTTTCAAACAAAGGTTCCGTATTAGGACTGAAAACAAAATAAGAACGCGTAAACTCTGTTTGAAGACTATCATTTGCATGTGTTATCATTTTCTTGAACTTTTACCTGCACACATCAATCTATACGGCTTGAAACGGTGATATTTCCTGGATAACCTATGTGTCTGCTATTGACAGAAGAAATGTAAACAAGCAATGTGTACCTCATAATGGCCGCCACGTGACGTCTATTGAAAGCTAACTATAGAGTAATCTTTTCTCGGCATGAAACTAGTTACGTTGGTAGACTTGAGATTTTTTTAGTTTGACGCTCTCCTGCTGCTCCTCTCCATCGCATTATACAACCCCTTACCCCCGTGACAACCCGACAATCATATCATTCCTTTTATATTATATTCATTCATATTTCATATTACTCAGATTTGTATGCCGGGCGGTGGTCACATTACAATTACGGACGGGGTGAAGCTTCAAACTTTGTCAAACTGAAAATACCTGCACTCTAATATATGGTAAAGTTCTTTCTATACGATGCACTGTTGAATACACGTTTGTCGTTCCCTGTATGCTTAAAGTTGTTTTATCGCCGATTATAATCATGTACCTTTTGCATAAATTACGCAACATGTTGGCATTTAATGTTTACTACTTCCTATAAATAAACATATTTTCAACTTGTGTTTGATAGCATTCTGACTAACTAATGGTTCTAGAGATCCTTATTCTTACATTGATGTGACGGGAGACTTTCGAACTGTGATGGCAAAGAATCCAAAATCCAATTGTCTTTATAGCCATAAGACTAAAATTGTACTCAATGATAGTGGGTGGACGAGATCCAATGCACAAGCCCCCATTCAGTTAGTGACGCATCTTACCTGAGATCTGATTGGACGAGAGCATGTCCTCCGGTTGAAGTCTGACCTCCATCTGCTTGAGCTTGGAGTGGAGGTCTCTGGTGTGAATGAAGAGGAAGAGGGTTGCTGAAATAGCCATCAGCGCCACTAGTTCGCTAGTCCTGCAACAAATAACATTTAGCGTTAATCACCTTCCTTTCTCATCAACTCTTGGGATGGTTCGGATAGACAGAGCTTGCATGGGGTGACTGGTATATAGAAGAAGGGCACTCTCATAATAATGTTATCATTGATTCACAACACGGTCACACATTATCAGATTCACAACCAATAGAAATTTTGCATAACTACATTCTACGACGTCGGTTCTTCCGCCATGCATATGCAGAGAGGCACACGAACATATTAGTAGTTGCTATAGAATGTGTTTATTTCCCTCAAATTTTTTTTATAATATAAGCAAAAAATTCCCGACAAACACGGTTAAAACATTTCACGCACTACTCACCCGTGAAATGTTTTAACCGTGTTTGTCCGGAATTTTTTACTTATATTATCATCTTCCGGTTAATGAGTCATGGTGTGTGTTGTTTTTTCTATGTTACGACTTCAACGTTTTCGTATCACACCCACTTCATGGGCCTCAATGCTTGTGAGATGAGATATTGTGAAAGTAAATATGTAGTCATTGTAAAGTATCAAACACTTTGTTGAATTTGAATAGATTTTAATCGAACAAATTTGAAATTTGTAAAAAAAAATCAACATGTTAGTCAGCTCACATCTAATAATAATATTTCGTATGAAATCTGGCCTGGCACAATTCATGACCCTCTGCAGGTGACTTACTAGGTATTGTAGTATTAGGAACATTTGGAAAGGAATGTCCTAGGGCTGATAGTACTACTCGCAATCACAGCATTCACCTAATGACTGAGGAAAACCTAGGACGACATCGGAAAAGCCTTCAGTCAGGACTGCCGGTAGCGGGTATCGAACCAGTGACCTTCCGAATTGGAGCCTCGTGTAACATGTGAAAGTCGGATTCCCCCCTAAATACGACCAACACGGAGTATATAGGCATGTATCCTCCACTAAACAGCTGGCATCAACCATGGAGAACAAGTTGTTTTATATACTGGTCATGGAGATCTCGTATTTCTCATTCTAAACACGTGAACTCACTTATCGATTGACACAGATTTACGATATATCGAATCGAACTACGTTTCTCGTATTGATGCCTAATCTTCAGTAGGGTAATCCATACAGAATCCTGCCGCCGACATGAGAGAGTAGGTCTATGCACATTCACCACTTACTTAACTTCCGTAAGTGCACGCGGTGATCATTCAATTCGTCTTCACTCTTTCTTTTCTCTTCGATTTAAGCACGTTTTAATTTAAGATTCGAGTGTTTAAACTCTCACAACGAAATACCTTGAGTCAGAGGTGAATGTTGTACTGCAGTTTTATGATCACGAAGTACTAAACGAACGGATGCTGCAGCTATTGTGCATTCTCGATCGTCCCCGTTGCGATGACTAACTGACCAGATCACTTTCACGTTGTTCTATTTGCATACAGGCCCGGTCGGCTGAAGGAGAGTCCCACACGATCGACTCAAATCTACTTTCGGTCGGGTTTTGTTTGGTAAAGACTGGGGTCGGCAGTGGAAAGCACCATAATGTTCTCTATCCAACAGTATAGCTTACATTACTTACTTACTTACTAGATGCAATAGTTCAACATTGAACTTTGCTGGAACGCTCTCCCGGGCTGGGCCCTCTAGAGCAGATGATGAAGGAATACATAATTAAAAACGTATAAGCCCGAGGGCTGGGGTGATAATAAGAATTAGTGTGGGGATGAATGGGGGTAGAACCTGCTACAACGGTGTCAGTGTGAAAACGAGAAGAAAACTGAATTAGTAAATCAGTAAATCAGTGAATCAGTGAATCAGTAAAAGTGAGGGGGACCGTCACAGTCTAGGGCTGAACCATCAAGGGCCCTTGCTATATAGACTGGGACGGATCACGGCACCCGCCTCTTCTTTGCTGTTAGGGGAAGACGATTTGAGGGACCTTTGGCATTTGCCACTTTGCATGTGGCATGGCACCCCCAAGTGTTGTCGGTCCGTAAGTGGAAAAGTACTACAAGATGAATTTATTGAAGAAAGTTGTTGAACTGTTGAATGAAAATTAATAGCTTTTTAGACTTTTAGTTAGTCATACTTTGAGTCACGACGCAGTCGGAACTGTAAGATACATAATTGAGTGGAGTCTTCACAGCTTCCTTGTAAACCGTTCCGAAGAAAATTACTTGCTTATTATAGATCGTTTACAAAATTATACATTTGTTGTCGTAAATTATGCTACATATCATTCAGTGATATTTTTCAATATAATCTAATTTAATCTTCATTCACCACAACGAGCTTTCCCTGTTTACACATCAAAGTGCAAGAGCGCAAGTCCTACGTTTCATTCAGTGCATTGTGGATTTTCGTCTACTTTGCAGTTCGCAACATTAGAGACTACTTTGAAGAAGACAACATAAATACACAACTCAGTCTACAGCAAACTCATCTATGCTGACGTCATAGATCGGTGAGGCTTAGCCAACCAAATGTCAGTATTAGCAAAAGCCATTCTCTGATTGGCTCCGACTCGCTCATCTATGACGTCAGCATTGCCAAGGTTGCTGTGGAACTACTTACATTGCTCTTATCTTGTCTTGCATCGTACAGTGTTGTGTAAAATGGGGTGTGACGATCGGGTCGGACGGAATACATGTCTCGTGTTGCTACACTTAACTCACGCATCGGGGCAGGCGGGCAAACTAGGCTATCTTGTTCGGGTTACGGTCGGAGGATTTGGAAATCAAAAGGCCGTGGCGCGTTTTTACGAGATAACACCGAAAAAGGAAACTAAATTTCAATATTGTTGTGATGCTGTCCTAAAGAGAGATCCTGGTAATTCACTCGTGTTACATTACAGCTGACTTTCAGAGCATGATGGCTCCCGCCGACGCATGAGGTTTTGGTTTCGTGTTCCGTTTCCGGTTACCATTGCGCACGGTTCAGTTGGGTTTGTGTGAGGTGTCACGCATAGAATATTGTTGTATCATAATCATAAGTGTCAACACACGGGCACATCTACCATGTTGATGACGATTATACTACTTGTGTAAGGCTCTGTATGTCCACCTATCCTGCGAAGTCCCCCATTTCTGTTGGTAAAATTGATAAAAAATAGCCTACTTCAAAACTGATCCACAAAGTAAAACAAAATATGTCTTGGAATAGAGAATGTAATGCTCTTTCTCATGATGTAAGCTTTCCACTACGGTGGAAAACAGAAAAAATGTGTTGGAAAATAAAACATTCGCGAGAAAGAGCGCTAAATTCTCTATTCCAAGACACATTTTCTTCTATTTTGTATCAGTTGTAGAGTATTTTACAGTTTGCGGCTTATTGAGACCTTCTCAGTGTTCTAAGTACATCACAAGCTGTAACGTGGCTTAGGGGTAACATACGCGATATACTGATTCGGGTAGACACAGGTTCAATGTTCGCCCTTGGCATTTATGCCTGAAGGGTTTGCAAGGTTGTAACAGTTCTTGTGTTGAGTCATACAAACAACCCTCGGACAACCTCTTCAGAACCATCATCCACCAGGTTGTGATTGGCTCAGAATAAACCCTAGTGGGCCCCTGGTTGTTCGTGTGTCTTGCACCGAGTGGCACTAGCACGGTCTCACTCAGAATAAACCGTAGTGCATGGGCCCCTGGTTGTTCGTCTGTCTTGCACTTAGTGGAACTAGCATGGTCTCAGACTCAGAATAAACCCTAGCGGGCCCCTGGTTGTTCGTCTGTCTTGCACCGAGTAGAACTAGCACGGTCTCAGTCTCAGAATAAATTCTTCTACAGTTGATAGTAATTATACAATACGATTGCGCTGTGGGAGAAAAGATCGTCCGTACATCTCCTTGCTGAGAGTATTCTGCTCTTGTATCATACCGGACGTGGTAACAAACTAACACAGACTATTGTATCTTGTAGCACTTGTTTTACACAGTACTTAACAAGCCAGTTTGTAGTTTAATCACAACACAAATTGACAAGTGCAGAATCTGTTGACTCATCATGAGAAAAATTAGATATGCCTACTTATTTATTCATAGGCTTTTATAGTCAGTAATACAATTGATGGGTTATTAGTTTCCAGTTGAGTCCCTGTCCATATTGGGGTTTAAGCGTGACGGAATCCAAGACTCCTACTAGTCAAGAAGAGCAATGTTCGTTTATCTCATGGTTGAAGGGTAAATTATGGCAGCTGCTGAACAAAATTTGATTCCATCCACGCACATTCTTCATAATCTCGAATACTGTCACGGTTTGAGATCTGTATATTCCTTAAAATCCTCAACACATGGTTATGTGGCAAAACTCTACAGTAAATGGAAGGATTCGAACGTTTAAATTCAATAAAACGTTTATTTTGAAAATAGTTTGAATTGTTCTCGATCTGAGGAAGGGGCAGGAAGGGTACTCCGAAAATTCACCCGTTTTAAGTCAGTAAACTTGGTTACAGTTTTTATATTCATGTAACTGTTGTGTCATATTATATCGAGGATTTAAGGGTATATTTTGTGCACGGAAATTTTGAGCCAGTTTTTGTGAAGTTAAGATTTCTTCAACCAGTGGGTATACACAAACTATTCCATTCGACACAGAATTGTGTCCTTTTTTAAATCATTTCGTTCTTTGACAATCTGTTATAACTTAGTAAAAAGTGCTAATAGTTGGTCGGTGGTGTTCAGACTCTAGATGGTGACGTCAGAGTCTTCATGCGCTTGATTGGCGGTTAGATGTACATTCACCGGAGCCAGGCGGTAAGGGGAGGGCCGGTAACACCACGGGTCGGACTCGAGTCCCATCACAAAGCTGCCGAGAGTGGATGTTCTGTGACAGGACTCAGTCACGCCTCGGGCCTACATGAACTATTCAGCTCAAGCTCAAACCACTATTATTAGTAGCGCACACACATGTCAATTACACAACCAGGCGTATGACACAATCACTCAATCGCAGCTCTCAATACGCACACGCACACGCACACGCACACGCACACGCACACGCACACGCACACGCACACGCACACGCACACGCACACGCACACGCACACGCACACGCACACGCACACGCACACGCACACGCACACGCACACGCACACGCACACGCACACGCACACGCACACGCACACGCACACGCACACGCACACGCACACGCATGATCGTCCAGCAATCACTCATCAGGCAAGTAAGTTTTAAGTAAGTTTTATTTCCAGACGCCTGACGCATTATAGCATATAACATTATAATATAACCTTTGTGATGCCCCCTAAGTTTAATTGTCTGTGATGATATAAGTAGTAATTTACTAGCGCCGCACATACAAGAGAAGACGAAGCAGGTTATATTAGCGATGCAAATCCAATGCTACTGACATCTGCATCTCGATTCGATCGCAAATAATCGAGGAATTCGTTTCGACCTAATAACATAAAATTAAACCTTGGCCATGGGGCGTTAAGCGATATTATCGACTTAATTCTCTAAATTAGCTCAAGTGAAAACTTGATCTGTGTGAGAGTTGCTTGTGTGGAACTGTTTGATGCTTCCTTCAGATCCAAGGGTGTAACTGAAATGTATTTCCTTAACTCTGAGATGTTAGATAAGATTATATCACTGCTTGCTCTAAAACACCTAACATACTATTATTATAGTGGTAAAGTGAATAGTTACATAGAAATGTAGTCATTTGTGAAGACAGGAGGAACCATGTGCGCGTGCGTGTGCGTGAGAGTGTGAGTGTGCGTGTGCGTGTGAGGTAAAGCCCGACACCCACGTGCGGCTTCATGGATAGTGTTCGAAACTCAATGAGAAGCTTTGATGTAGAACCTGATTCAAAGTTAATTGGTCAACGTGCGTGTGACAAACTACGCACATCGTCTCCAAAACGATGAAGCAAAGGCGCAGTCTTATTCGCTCATAGAATATCCGCTTCTGATTGGTGAAGGGATGTTTCTCCCTTTCTCATTCGCAACTCGAGCTATAAATGACTACTGTTCCCAGCTTTGCTCTTTCTTGAAGTTTAGTTTTTAGTTTTTTATTTATTCATTTTTAGTTTAAGTTTAGTTTTAAAGCTTTTACATCACGATTATCAAAAGCTTGATTAGGCCTATTATGTTTGTAGGGAAAAGATATCCCTCACCACCCCACCCATGTTATCTCAACAGATCGTTTCCGAAAGAGAGAGGCAGGAATGATCCTCAGTAAATAGAGATGTGTTGGTCACAGTTTATTATTAGCACTAACGAAGAGGTTGTTTATTGTTAATAAATGCAATACAACAAATAATATAATCTAGATTCTAGAGTAACAAATACTTTCTTCCCTAAGTATCAAAAACTAGTCCAAATTCGTTCCACACGATGGACCGTCCGGGATAAGGTTAATTTTATACGAAAACATAACTAATTTCAGCCTCTAGCATCAAAGATACATTCATGTATTTGAAATAATGATTTTTAGGCCGTATTGTATATATTTTGATTTAACGCTGGATAGCGGGACACCAATGTTACACACCAAATGTCTTGATAGTATAAATAAATGATGAAAGTTTCTTAAAAGAAAATACGAGTATGGTTTTGTACAGATGCATGTTTCCAACACGCTTATTCAGAATATACTTGTTTGTTGTTATTATTATTAATATAATTATCTCTAATAATAATTTATTCTTATTCGTGTTACTAATTATTTAATTAGTACTCACTCTTACATTTTCCATGCAAAAATATGCGCGAGAGTATATAAAACTGTAACTATGGCATTACTCGCAGGAAGAAGGTATGTTGAGTGATATAGGAGCTACGATTAGCTTCTGTGTGACAGGGGTCGTCGGAATTTCGTTTGTTGACATCTTAAATTGCAAATGAATCAACTTTTCGGATAATTTGATACATTCTGTAAGGATCAAGTGATCTTGTGAAACAATTTTTTGGAAGAAACTAGCTTTTATAATATAGCCTTATCTCCAAGTTTAAAACCACCTATTTTCAATGTTAATCATAGCCATATTGAAATGTTTGTCTGCGTCTGTCAACAAGTGCAGACCAACTCTCAACAGGTAGTGCTAGCGTAGGTTTCTAAATAAAGAATCGTCTTGTGTTAGTTGAGGTCAATCTAAATTCTAAACCGAACACGTTTAAGATCTGCAATCTGAAAGACCTTCATTGTGTTGTGTGAAGCTGCATGTTTGATATCCAGGGCAGTAGCCGGCCTCTACCCTTCACCAGTCACCCACCGCCTTGTTGCGTGGGATTGTGCATGGGAAGTCAGTATCAGACAGGCGGTGCATCGCTGAGACTGGCCCCGTTTTAGAGATCGAACCGGAATATATCTTGGAAACGTCATTCATGTCTACTGGTATAAATGAAAGTGATGATGCTATAACAAGTTTACCACCTCGTCACTCGTCCTGCTATTATGCCCGGGGTAGAATAGGCCCAGAGTGACTCTGCTAGTCGTAAGAGGCGACAAAAAGAGACCCTGTCCCTTTCCCTCCCACTGTCCCATTGAATATTTCTCCACCCACTTGGCCCTGCCCTCCCTTGCTTGACTCCCATATGACGACCCACGCGACGTACAAATACAATGGATCTGATTCAGATATGGCTTTATTCTTCATCGTCATCTTTCTCATCTTCATTATCACCCGCTCATCGTCTCGATTAGCCATTGTTGCAAAAATGAGACGTTAAGCCCCATTAATCAATCAATCCTGCTATATCTACCCAAGGTCCACTAAATCCCCTGGCGGGGTGTCGTCGAACTCTCTGCGCGCGCTACTAGCGATCTAGTGGACCTTGTTATCTACCTACGGTCAACTCAGCAAGTCTAAACCGAAAACCGTTGTCCACTGAAACTAAACTATTTCTTGTTTTCAACAAATACATCTTCTTAGCTCTAGCAAATGGAACACTTTAATAATGCGTGCATAGATACCAAGAAATGTGACTTTTCTAAGGCTGTATGTTCACAAATAGTCATCGTAAAACATCTTCGGTAATGCTTCCGTCACGGGCGGGTGAGCGGCAGCCAACCAGCGGCCGTGGCTAATTCAAATACCTGCTCGGGGACCGGGTTGGCCGAGACCGTAAACACGTCATTAATTGAAGACGAAAGCATTACCGAAGTTGTTGTACGATGACTTCACCTTGTCGAACACTCAATATCGGTCTGTTAAAAGTTAAAATTACTTTACGATGGTTTTAAATTGTCACAAAAGAAAATCAAAATATCATCCCGTATAGAGCTTTCTTATGAATGGTTTATTCTAAGAAATATTTCCGCTTTTCAGATATTCTTAATTATGTTGAAAGGTGTCCAGAAAACATCACATTGCAAAAGGTAATTAAGAACATCTGAAAATCGGATCTATTGATTGGAACAAAAAAACATTCTTAAGAAAAAACACAACATTCTCTACAGGATGGCATATTTTGATTTACATGTGGGACAATTTTAAACACATTTTAAAGCAATTTTAAAAGACCGAAATCGGGAGTTCCAGAGGCTATGTGAACATACAGCCTTAATGAAACAATAATAGAGTAGACAAACGTCCAACTCCACGGTCAAGTGTTATCTAAAAAAATCGGTTTTTCATTTGAAAATTAGAGCTTGAAAAGCAAACATGCAGAGTTTCGCTCTTTTTGAATTAATCTCGCGTGACCTTGAGTCGTGGATTCACAGGCCGGTGACCCGGGCCATAGGTGGTTTAGAGAGCAGAACCGACAAAAGAATATAAATTCAAATGAGTAGCCAACACGCTGGGTTTTAATTGATAATTAGAAATGAAGAGTTGTAAAGCTCAGCTCGGAATGTGTTTCTGTGGTTTGGGAGATGGAAGCGGATACGCGATGGTCTCGGTTGGCGGGTTTACGCAGGTACGTCGTCGGTACCCAGGCATCCCAACCCGTACACTACATTAAATAAACAAAATCATATTTAGAGTCTACCCAATCGGTCACATAACTGATTTTCAGTGTGGAAAAGCGACTGAGCCAACCCTTAAGTCCTGACATGTAAACTCTCAAATAGAAGTAGCGGCCTCAGAAACATGATACCAACTTGAAAAAATATATGATTGTGCCTACCTAAATAATGATAAGTTGGCAGACCCTGCCTTGATTTTGCGCAATTTGGGTTTGTTATGAGGTAAAATCAAGTCCAGATCTATTTGGTACAACTCATTAAACGGTGGCATCCATGACAGTTTTGGGTCCGGTTCTGAGTTCGGTCCTGCATGTAAACATGGTTATTGTGTTGTCCTCTAGAGTCTAGGGAAGACGACTAAATCCTACAGCGTTCACCTCACTCACGACTGAGGAACCCTATAAAACACCTTCATTCAGTTTGTCGGTGGCGGGAATCTAAAGCGCGAACTCCAGCCAATGTCTTGTTATACTAATAATTTATTGCCTGAGACATTGACGCAGCCCAAAGTCTTTCCACTACACATCCGCAACACTTGTTCCTATACATCACTCACATCCCTCAGCCATGCAATCATCTTCTTGTCACGGTCGCCCGCGGACCTACACTGTGTACACACTTCATACACAAAAGAGAGATTCTACCAGAAATGTTCACATTTCGTGGTAAATTAAGCCTAAACCTCTTTACTTGTCTGAGTATCTCGTTGAACACGTTAGCCCAGTTCTGAGTGGGTGGGCGTCTCGGGACTGTGGTCGCTATATTTATATGCATCGAGGGTAATTGAGACGTTGTGTGGGTGGGCGGGAGGCGAATGGTAATCGACATCTCCACTTAGCCCACTTGTACGTTCAAGTAGGCCTTCGTCTGTGAAGGTCGCCGGGATCGAACCCGGACGTTCTGTCTAGGAGGCCTCCAGCATAAGGATGGAATAGTTCAGTCATTGTAGATAGTCCCGTCAAATTAACTCGCAAGGTGGTGTCGTCACGGATTATGTAATAGGGAAGTGACGCGTGTGACAACTACCAACCTAAATCTAGTTGCATCCCGTTCTCTTGCCTAAGATATTGTAGTGATAATGTCGCCGCCTGTTGTCAGACGTGTTGGGGTCGTGTTCCATTCACGGTTGGTGCAGTCAATGCAAGGACAATAACAATACAGATATCAAGAAATCCCGTAGTGAATACCGTTGAAATAGACGGTGTGGAGCGACCGTCTCTTCTCAGAATTTTAGGGGACACCTTGCACCTTACGGCGTGGCCAGTATAGATGTAATGTATAATGTATCACTGAAGTGGAGGTATGCGAATATGATGCTCCGATTTAGTAAACTCGGTTTAGTAACCATGGTTTTAACAAACATTACATTTAAAATACACATGGCAATCGCCATTGTTTCCTAGATAATCTCCAATTACCATTACCGGCTAATCGCAGTTTAAAAAATTGTGAAAACGGCCCTGTGTAGGCCAATTGGTAGGACATTATAAAAATATTTACTATAATAACTCTTCTGCGTTCGTTCTTATCCGATATGGTTACTGATCGTTATTTCTCATCAACATATGTTGCTTATATTGATTCGTAAATTAGATTAATCTAGACAAAATATGATGAATTGTTGGAGTAAAGATATGTTCTGTCTGGCTCTTGATTTACTTATGTCCAGTGGCGTAACTAAGAGACCGCCTAGACCGCGGTCGCGGGGGGGCCCATCGCTCTAGGGGGCCAAAAATGTTTTCTAAGTCATGTATAATGTCATGTAATTGACCGGTTCGCAAATTTGGGGGGGGGGGCATCGCTCTAGGGGGGCAGAAATGTTTTCTAAGTCATGTATAATGTCATTGTCATGTAATTGAGCGGTTCGCAAATTTGAAATCTCGCAAGAAGGCATCTGCATTGTATGTAAGCAAAATATGCAAAAATTAGTGGTTGATGGGGAAGGGGGCCATACATATTTTTGCGGCCGTGGGCCCTGGAGTTGTAGTTACGCCACTGCTTATGTCGGCAAGTGTAAATGAGCGTATGTCTTGCTGACTCCTGGCATAGATATCCAATATATGTTATATTTTTTTATTTTTTTATGTTTACAAGTAGTATTTATTTCCAATATCATATTACAAATTACAATACAATGTACTTTATAAATAAATGCAGTACAAGATTGTACTGTGGAGATGGAGACGATGATTGAAGAGAACCAAACAATGTCGACTCTGACGTTCGTAAAGGGTCCAAACAAAACACTTGTTGTTGATCATACTAATTAACAACAACCTGTAGAATATTAATGTTGACACTGCGAAACATCGAGGAAAGGGGCCACAAGTCCAAATATCGTCTGGCTGCTCTGCTCGTCGCAACACACAGGGAATGTCTGCAGGGAATGTCTGCAGCTGACGTCACAAGTCGGGCAGGGGGGGTCGCAGGGGTCAGACCTTCTTTCTCCGACGATTAAAACACGGGTTGCGCAGAACCGGCCACGCCCCTGTGCGCACGCGTTGCTGGACTACTTATTAGCTGATGAGATCTTTGACGAGATGAGGGGGGCGAGGACACTTTCTCCGGGGGGCATCTCGACAGCCCCCCCCCCCCCCCGTCTTTTGAACAGAGGCTATTTGCTTTACAAGTGTTGCACCTTTGTAGTCGGGAGACCTTGGACTACTATGGTATGGTACTCAGGCAACAGGTTTATTTATTTATTTAATGTCTATCCTATTCAGTTATAAAAACTGATTTACAAAGGAGGACCTTAAATAAAACTACAGGTTGTTTGTAGCAAACTGAAAACTCCAGCTTATTATTTTACTCTCTCTTCATAATGAGGTACCAATAAAATAGGACGAAATATACTTTATCTTCACGGAATTAAGGAATACAAACTAAATAAATTCATGAAAGGAGGTGGGAAGTACGTTTCGTGGGGAATTTTGGATACACGTTCTGTGCCCCTAAATAAATAAATACTCCTGTTTATTTATGTATATTCTATTGAGTTATTAAACTGATTTACGGAGGAAGGCAATTTACACAAATACAAGATAACGAGGTTGCAACAGCGCAAGTACGCTTATTAGCTTTACAAACAGCTCATTTGTGGAAACATGATGATCACGGTCCATGTTATAGTTGCCGCTAATTAATATCACCGGCGTTGTGAAAGTGAGGGGTTATCAGATTATCGATACATCTCGGAAGCATCCGGACTCTTAGAGATGCTGGTTCGAAATTTCTCTTTTCCGTTCGGAAACAGACACCGCGCGGAGATCGACATTCAGGCTAATGTGACCCCATATTTCACCCAGCTGATCGGCTGGTGTTGGTCCCGAGAATAGAAAGGTGCTTCCGTTCAAACACGTTATGTGAGATGTCACGGTGAGTCTGTGATGGTCTGGGCCCGTCAGAAGGGCCCCGGGCCCGGTTGTTGGCCCTTCTTACCCCCTAGTGAGATGTCACGGTGAGTCTGTGACGGTCTGGGCCCGTCAGAAGGGCCCCGGGCCCGGTTGTTGGCCCTTCTTACCCCCTAGTGAGATGTCACGGTGAGTCTGTGACGGTCTGGGCCCGTCAGGAGGGCCCCGGGCCCGGTTGTTGGACCTTCTAACCCCCCAGTGAGATGTCACGGGGAGTTTGTGATGGTCTGGGCCCGGCAGAAGGGCCCCGGGCCCGGTTGTTGGACCTTCTAACCCCCCAGTGAGATGTCACGGGGAGTCTGTGACAGTCTGGACCAGGCAGAATAACCCCGGGCCCGGTTGTTGGACCTTCTACACCTCAGTGTGGTGTGTGACGGTCTGGGCCCGTCAGAAGGCCTCGGGCCTGGTTGTTGGACCTTCTAACCCCCAGTGAGATGTCACAGTGAGTATGTGACGGTCTGGGCCCGTAAGAAGGGCCCCGGGCCCCGTTGTTGGACCTTCTACCCCCCAGTGAGATGACACGGTGAGTCTGTGACTGTCTGGGCCCGTCAGAATGACCCCGGGCCCAGTTGTTGGACCTTCTACTGCCCAGTGAGATGTCACGGTGAGTCTGTGACTGTCTGGGCCCGTCAGAAGGGCCCAGTAGTGGCCCTTATTGCGTTTCTACCCCCTCAACACAGTACGCGCTACAGTACACGATTAATGTCTAGAGATCTGACATTCAACAAGTGGGCAATGCGAAGTTGGCAACGATGTATAGCGACAGTGTGACAGTGTCCATCTAGTAGCAGACATAACGATGAAGCCGTGAGACACGTCGTGTCAGCGGTCGTCATCACGCCTTGGAAATGCGTGATTCATGTAACTGATAAGTGATAATATAAAAAAAATTGACTCGTTTTAAACTTGAATCCAATAGCGAGCTGCTTCCGCGAGAAATGTTTTCCATACTTTGCAAACCTGTATAATCAGGTTGCCGAACTTACAGACAATGAGTCAGATCGAAGCACAACTCCAACTCGCTGTCCTCCTTCCTGAACGCGGACAGGGACAGCCGCCAATATTTAAACCCGCGAAATTATTGGGTCCGCCACAGTCTCCAGAAAACTTAAACATAATGCTTAGTTCACCCTTTAATGATCATTCATAGGTTCTGTATATTTAAGGTTTATTTAAACTAGTTTCTAATTCTGTCTGTATTATTCTAATGAAACTATATGGTCATAAAAATTATGGAACATTACACAATTCAAAAGGTTTTTTATACATGATGTCTTTGCCTATACATGAGAGTCTTATTCGACGAAATGCAGTCCACATCTTCCCCTTTTCCTCCCTGTTCACTTTTCCTCCTCGACCTCCTCCTACTGCCCCTTGCCTCCAAACACCTTCAACTTCATATTTCACCCACTCATCGTCTCGATTATCCAAGCCAAGTTTAAAAAATATGAGTCGTAAAACCTACAAATCATCATCATCATCATCATCATCATCATCGAAATAGTAATATTATGTTATAGGTGCATAAGAGAAGTGATATAATGTTTATCATGTTGTGTGGTAACATAATGTTGGCGGTATCGGTAGAGTTTCGCTCAGGGCCGATAGAAGAACCCATCAAGACTCTTTATAACTGAATTTACGATGCTCATATAATATGAATCTCTCACTTTTCATTTCAAATACCTCCGAAGTGTGGTTTATGTTCGGTAATAGCTTCCTCGCCGGTTACGACAGACATTTGACCCCTGCGGAGGTCACGGGGACAGCGGTTGTGCAGCAGGTTGCACGTTGTTATAGCTCATCAAGCACGCCATGTGTTCCGGAACGCGTCAAGCGAAAATACGACAAAAATGCGCGCAAAAGTTTGTAATGAAATGAAGAAAACAATATTTGAATCGTTGTCCAATAAATAAAACGAGACGAAACGAAAGATGATAGAATCGTACAAGGCCTGGTGTAAATAACGGCGAAATTTCATTCTTATTCGTGATTGAATTTTGAAAACGAAGCGAATGCTGGCAGCTCTACGCAGGCTCTCATTCTAGAACAGTTTTAGGCAGGTGTAGCCGGTTGTAAAGTTGCGCCCCCTATTCCGTAACCCGGGCTCAAGTTAAAACGGTTGCAAGTTGCAACGGGTACTGGAATGAGTACCGGAATGTGCAGTGATGATTTCAGACATTTTTCCAAGGGGGGGCTGATAAAAATCTGGGGTGTTGCTAAATTAGTAACTAATTTTATGGTTTTTTTTTGACGCCGTGACAAAAGGCAGGGGTGGAGGGGGTTACGGTTTCTGTTGATGCCATCCTTTCAGTTTTCGAATATGAGGTGATTCCTATTTGCCATTCTTACCTTTACCTAACATCGTGTAAATAGAAAATAAAATGTTGCAACATTTATGTAGAAGAGTTTTTCGTGGAAATGATTTATTTCCTAGTCCTATATGAGGTGGAAAAATATACCTCATTTTCTTGTATTTTGCATTTTTTTTTTGCAAATTTACATTACTTCATGTGATTTTTTTCAATCTGCAGGGGGGGGGGGGGGCATTTACAACTGCCGAGGGGGCGGGATATGCCTGAAATCATCACTGGGAATGTGTACATACAGGAATGAGGATGAGGACAAGAAAGAAAAGATCTGACATGCCGAGCGCGCTTGAAGTGCTGTGTTTACATTCAACTACGGCTCGTTGCTTGCCAAACTGTTAATCTTAGGCTGCTCATGTAATTATTATTTAAATTACGCCCATCTACGCCCTACGTGGGCGTTACAAGATGTACCACCACCTGGGATGTATGATGGGTTCGCGTCAATAAAGTAGGAGAATTTAATAAATTTATGTTTCAAGGTATCCCGCGTCTTTAGTTTCAATATAACGTATTTTCAGAGGTCATCTCAAGCCTATCTTCTTTCACATTGTGATACTTTACATTGGACAAGTTGTTTAGCCAGCTCAAGTTGGTAAAGTTTGCAGTTAAACACGATTCACAAGAATTCGGTAATGAAACCATTGGGCTCAATTCAGGACACGGGTGTATTTCACACAAGCGCAAAGTGACACCGACATGCAGTGGCGTAACTAAGGGGGGGGGGGGGGGGGTTTAGGGGGTTAAAACCCCCCCCGAAACTACATCGAGAATGATTGAAAGATAAGATCTTTAAACCACTTCAGTGTATAACAATCGCAACAAATAACATTTTTATAATATTTATACACTTCACTTAGATAAAATATATAATTTCTTTCAATAATTCAATTATACTTATGATTTCATCTACAACTAATATACCTTTTGCTCGAACCAGTAAAAGTGAGGGTACCCAAAAAAAAAATTCATCAATCTAATATTACAATATCACGTTCTGTGGATTAAAATTTAAGTGTATGTGACGTGACCACAATGTTTCACTTCATGTTGAGATTATATTGAACAACCATAAAACATTAAAAACACAATTTCTATGCAATTCTTATTTAGAACTATAATTGTTAATGCCTACTGTAACACTGTAACTTCAATATAATACAAACAAACGAGTAGTCGTTCGAGCAGTATTCTTTAAATCTAAAAGGCACGAAATAATTACAGAAGTGACAAAAAATTTCGCCTTCGGCGAAATTGCCTCCGGCGGCTGGGGCTGCGCCCCAGACCCCTTTCAGTCCGCTCATCTCACCTTTCCCTGATTAACCCCCCCCCCCCGAAATAATTCCTAGTTACGCCACTGCCGACATGGGACACCTCGCGTACACAGAATATGTCTTGACTCTAACACACTTCTGCAATCACCCTATCTATTATTTTCATACTCTATCCGGTCCGGTCCTTCCGTGTAGTGACCGTTACTTACAAAGGGGGCTCTCATGCATACTTTCTCTCTTCTAATATATTTTATCACCATTCATGTAATTCTTTTCTATTATCGTGTTATTCTTAATTGAAACTTAGCGCGAAAGATCATATCTTGAGCTATGTTTCATTGCAGCCCTCATAGAGCCCAGTTAATTTCGAACTGGCTATCCATGGTACCTACTCAATAGTTTTTCTAATTGTATTTCATACTGTACATCACCACTTCCTGCCATAAGCAAAACACATGTAACATGGAGGTTCCTTACCTGCGAGTGCCTCATGCACTCACTAGGAACAAATTTACTGTATATTTTAGTGTGAAGTGTATTGTGTCACTATAACCTATTTGACAATAAAACTTTCAACTTTCAACTTTCAATTTTCGTGGTGAAGAGACAACAAGTGTCTTCCGCATAAATGTTGGCGCTGGCCCCCTTTGTTATCCAAACGCACTCCACCCCGTCCCTTTACCTTCCACTGTCCCCAGTTGGCGATCCGCTCTCGTTCAGTGCGGCGACTGTGCGACAGACAACAGACAACCTGCAGGGCGGGGCGGGCGATCTATAGCTGCCATAGAACCGTGACGTCACAACGTAACTAAGCGAAGAAAACGATTCATTCGAAGAAATGATCGTCGCACGTGTTTTAGCTTTTAACAAAGTTTTCCTGTGAAACAAAAAACTTACATATATAAAAACTAGAAACACAACTTAATGAGTGGGTCATGCGTGCCGGTTTTAGTATTGACCTCTTGACATCGCGAAACAGCCCGGACAACACACACATAGTTGGAATGTTAACAAACTCGTGCGCGTTAAATCGCGCCAGTATTATTTTTTTGAACGTCCCCCCCCCCCCCCCCCTCCCAACCCATCACCCAAGCAAGCCCCATTGTTGCTTCAGCTGTAATTATAAATACGTTCTCAGTTATCTTTGGTTCTACTATACCGCACTCAAGTACGTGTATATCTGTGAGATTACCCACATGCAGCCTAGGCCTAGGCCAGACAAAGAATGGCAGAGGGGCTATTCCTGAAACTTGACAGTACTCACTTGAAGTTATATTTACCTGGTTATCATTTGCTATTTGCTGATTGCGGTGGCGAACCACATGGAAAACCTCAATCACCCAATAGCAAGTAATAACCACTTATAGATATTATTTAAAGTGAGTATTGCCAGCTTGACAACTTTCCGGAATAGCCCCCCCCCCCCCCCTGGACAGTGTTACCGACCATGTTTTAATGTACTGTACGACCAGGTTAAACATATAATAAATTGTTTCAAGTTCTATCGTGGGAATTCTCCTTCATAAACGAGATGATCAACAAAAACTTGTATTTTACTTTACCAGTTGTACTCATTGCTGGTTTTCCGGTTTTTAACGGGAGGAAAGTTACCAGTTTGTTATAAAGTAGGTCAAATGATGAATGTTATGTAAAAATATAATGATGTGTTATATTTTAAATGTTGTAAATGAATTGAAAGTAGCCGACTAGCCTAACCACCGCATTTTATTGGCAACAGAGGTTTGCATCGGAATTTCAGAATTTCGGAACATGTCTAACGTTGTCCACAGTTCTATAACGGACTTCAAGTGTAAAAAAGTATAAAAAACTTATCGTCGTGAAACTCGTGATGATCAGCAGTAAAGAAAATATATTATAGCACGTTCCTTGGATGCTCTCAAAGCTCAAATGCTCAATTTCAGTGATTCTTTTGTTTCATTTAGTTAAACAAAAACACGTGCACGCCTCAAAAACAACTCTTAACATCTCAATTCCAAAAATAGCCATGTGACCGTGTTTTGTTTCGGACAAACATTAAATACGCACCAATAAAAGAAAGATACAACAATTGAGTTGCCTAGCAACACAATATTTGTCCGCCTGTGATGTCACAGCCCCCTCAATTGAGTCTTGTGCTCTCTGCACTATTTCCTATTTAATGCCAAAAGCATCTCGTACACCCCTATTATTCTTTAAACTTGTGCCTAATAGATAGACGTTCATAGAGAAACATCCCCTACACGTCACCTCGGCGCAGGGATACAAGGCCGCGTGACGCGTGCGTCGTGAAAGTAGTTCCGTTAGTCGCCATGGATGGACATGGCCGCCCAGGGGCGGACAACAAGGAAAATGAAAGTGATGCTGCATCGCTCATCTCAGCTGTGTGTGAAAACGAAAAGTTGTTCTTTTAACGACATGTTTGTGCAACGGCTTGTTAACTTTTTGTGATAATTAACGAACGCGAGTGTTCTAAATAGTGGTCTCGTTTTAATCGGCGTCATTAAAATATTGCCTGAGCAATATAATACAATGCATTCACTAGACTAGTCCTTCAGGCTGCACTCATCGCAATCCGTGTGAAAACTGTATAGACACCACGTGGTTTCACAGACAATTTTAAATTAATAGGTTATATTATTTATCCACCTAAATAACACAACACAAGTACAACACACAGCATGACACAGTACACAACGGAATGGAAGCACTCAATAAATTCAAAGTTGTACTGAATCGGCCTTGTTGATTCTGACATTTGTCCGCAGGTGTTCGCACTGTCCAATCACTGATTCATATGTTTCGTATTTGAAATATCGATCTTTGATTGGTTATCGTTCACTCGTCGATGATGTTCGGAACCTACAGGATTGGTTAAGTTGCTTTAAATTAAAGTCCACCACAGAAAATCAGTTTCATTACTAAGTGGGTATGTGAATTTATTTATTTATTTAACTATTGATACTGTGGTCAATAATCGCCCAACTGTCACGAGAAACCTCGCTGCCACAAAAGAGTACATAAACAACATCGTAACTTTGAGGTTTACTACACAAACCAAAGTGACGTCATCATACAACTCCATGTTCAAACCTTCCCCTCTGTTAATCGTACTTGACTTGATTGACTTTCATTAGTGAACATCAGCGAAAATGTCACTCCCCTTTCACTTCGACCAGTCTCATCTAATTGCCGGGTTTGAAAAGCTACATAACTTGAAATGTAACATTCTAAAATTAAATTAGTTTGACAATTATCTATATATCTAAAACGATCTTGACCAAATTAGGACCCTCCTCTTCCTGATAACAATGTTAAGAGTGAAGCCAGTACGTGCCTTACTTCGAGTAGAAACCGGTCATTCCGTGCAAGCGGGTTTTCGCTTCGTAATCACCTAATTTCACAAAACATATAAGTGGACCGATGACTTGTGCGTTAGATGCACTTGTCTCAATTTAGTTTCACTTTTAGGTGGCGTCCAATGCGGGCGTCGGCCTACCAAGTGCGTCGTTGAGTTAGCCTTTCTCCGCGCTGATTGGTCCAGATGATCTGCCTTTCGCCCGGGGTCACGACCTTGGGATGACTCGTACTGTGCGCATGCGTCGACCATCCTCCCTTACTGCGCACGCGCACAACCGTTCTCTTTCTTGTGTGCCCGACTTTCGGACACGCTGGGTGATCCACATCGAATGTTGATATTTGAAAGGCGGTGACAACTGTCTCTTTGTCTGGAGCTCTCACTCGAGTTAAGTGACACATAGAGGGGTCATGGTTTGGCTTGGCCTACCTCTTGCGCATCTAGACGTGCGTGAAAAACTTTCATCGTGGTTATAAATATTGGAGGGATAGATACAAATTGCAAGACGGTGACATTGAGTGATTTACATATAGTTGGTTGTTTGTCAGGCGAACACAAAGAAACTCGCAGCAAACAATGAACAGTCTGCTTAATAATTATCACGAAGTCAAACTGAAACATCGTTGGTGAAATTCGAAGGTGAAGACATACTTTGCATATTTTTAACAAACATTTCAATCCATGTTTCATGTTTGGACTCAAACTAACAGAATAGATAGCGCGGCTAAGTAAGTAACCTCCTTTCAGCGCCATTGATGATTTAGCAATAAAAACAACAATGAACAAGTGACAGTTAAACTCCTCCTCATAACAGTTTATTTCCTTGCCACCAGAATGCATAGTCTAGTTTGAGTGGTCAGTCAGCGTAGCTTGCCTGTTGTTTGGAGACAGTTACGCCGAGCTCACACTGTTGGACTTCATAGTCCGGCCCTTCACCTAGGGGCACCCATTGTTGCTATGGATTTGTTTTGTTTATGGGAAATAACATGGAAACAACTGTAACCTTGGTAACAATGGTCGCCCTTAGGTGTAGGGGCCGACTATGAACTGAGGGGCGCCCATTGCTACCAAGGTAACAGTTGTTTCCATGTTATTTCCCATATACAAAACAAATCCATAGCAACAATGGGTGCCCCTAGGCGTAAGGGCCGACTACGTGATAGCCCTCATTGCCGCTCAACGAACACTTAACCTTGAAATGTTTTCTTACCGCAAAGTCATGATAATTCAATGTCTTTACGAGGAAGAGGAAGACGACAATTTAGTATAGTTTCAATTAAACAACGTGATAGTACGCGATTTACTTGTTTCACTTCGAAGCATTTGTTCTTAGCTAAGGGCAACAATTATCCCACATTATTTCTACATGAAATGTCCATTTGAGGAAATACGTTACCGCATAAAGGTGCAGTTACTGCAGCGCGTTGGGGGCGACGCGTTAGCTGCGTCGCTCGCGTCAAAGTGACAACTGTCATAACATGTTCATAACCTAAATGTATATGTGATAGAGTAATACAATCAAGCCGTTTATAAATGCAACTTGTTTGCCTCGAAATGTGGTTTGTTGGTTAGATCCCACTGTCGATCAGAACAAGGAAATAAACAAGTATTGCATTGTTGCATGGGTTCGTTACGCGGCTGAAGCGAAAACTCGCAATCTGATAGGTCGACGCGCTTGATGCGCCTAACGCGTCGCCCCAACCCAAACGATCTACAGTAACGGCCAGATTGAATGGTTGAATAGAGGTTGTGAGCTAAAAAAAATCCTAATCACAGGAGTCGTTCCAAGTGACTCGTGTTGCCTACTATAATATATACTATAATATACTATACATACTATAAAAAATATAAAAAATACTATAATATACTATAATAGATAATATTGAGGGTATCGAGGTTCGAGTCCCGCACGTGTATGTTACTATACAGTCATTATTGAAGATGTTATTTTGGTTGTGGGTTTTCAAGCTCGGTTTCTAGCATGGTAATCTCCATTAACATTAATTAATTAAACAGATTTGAAAGGCGACAGATATGAAAGGCGCAAGGAGTGTGAGAGATTGGTCTGTAGGAGAGAAGCCGTGGAGAAGATTTCGTGCTCGAAATGAATTAATCGCAAACCATAAACAACTTCGAGATGTGTTTTGTTCACGATTATGCTTTTAGTAATAAACTACTTGTGAGTACTGACTGGTGGTCTAAAATTGTAGCTATGTTATGCGTCAGAGTCAGAGCTGAGTGTGATATGGCGCAAGAACCACCACCCAAACCGACTGACTAAAACGTTGGCTTTTTGCACTTTTGAAACTAGTAACTAAGACTGGAATTCATAGTCGTCCACTACCACTAGGGGAGCCCGGAGTTGCTAAGGATTTGTTTCCTTTAAGGGAAATAATGAATAACATACATGAAGTTGTTAATTGGCAACAACGAACGCCTCTAGGGGTGGGGGATGACTATGAATAAGGAATCAATCCGTAGATTCGTTTATCAAATTTCCAATTATCTATGACTACGTATATCACGCAAGTTTAAGGCGCCTTGGATGAAGGCGCCTTGGTTCCAATCGGTTGCAGAGTGTGGTATACACGTCGAATTTACCTCAAAGCGGCGGCGATCCAACTCGCTTGGGCAAGCGAGTTGAAGGTTAGAAATTCACTTTGAATATGTAATATACACGTCAAAGCGGCTCCGCGATGCACGGCCTGTGTTGTGATTGGCTAAATTCGCAGCCGGTGTAGATAAGGGCGCTTTATACGGAACAGATTCCTCACTTGGCTACCGATTGAAAGCAAGGCGCCTTCATCCCAAGCGCGTTAAACTTGCGTGATATACGTAGTCTATGTTTTTTTATGCCAGTAAATTCAAATGCCTATACCCAAATCACGCATACCTCTTTATATGTTCTGTTGCGGAGGTTCCATCTTTGTCTTTCCCTCCCACTTCAAATATATTTACTTATTATTCCGTCGTGCCTCAAAATGTGCACAATTTAGTTCTACATTTCTTTAAACTTTTCTACCACTTTCTTTCTTCATTTCCTCTTTAACAACTTTATTACTATTCTACATAATCGACCTCTGAAATTGTTAAAACGATGCTGCTTTGAAACTACGCTATCATGAACAAACTGGACAAAAAATATATCAGTATTTATCATAACAAGATTGACATGATTGTAGTGGAGAAATGGTTGTTGGAAATGGAAAGCATTTTTATTCCATTCCAGCATAAATTTCGTGAACGTGTTTTTTTATTACCGCCGGAAGAAATTATGGTTGTCAGCATCGATGCAATAAAAAAAACATGTACGGAACCTTCAATAAATAATTGGCTAAAAACTCGATTCTATGAATTTAAGTGTCTACGTACTTTCCCATTACCCAAAAAAAAACAATTAAAACAATTGAGTTTCTATTTTCACGTATCGTTAGTCAGTTGTTACATGCGGGAAGAAGCAGCAATATTGGATGTACGACACCAGAATGAAGGATTGTTTAAGTCGGGCAATGCTCTGAGTCTGATCCAACTTAAAACATCATTCAATCTGTAGTTGCAATCCGTGAAGTTTTCTTCCTCTGACAAGGTGAAAGACATAAGCTCCCTGGGTCACGTGCCCAGTGCAAGTGCACTCAGTCCTTGGCATTATGTCTCGAGGTCACGGTGATGGGTGAGCTTGTTCTACAAGCGAGGGACCGGACTGTGATAAGAGAGGTAGCGGTAACTCCGCTACCTGCCCGCAACAAGTATAGCGGCAGAGATAACGCAGACATGCGGAAGTGGGCGTGGCAACTTGACGGATACGAACAGGGTCGTAACTAGGGGTTGGTAACCCGGGTAAAAAATCGGGAGTAGACCGTTATGAATTGCTAATACCACTGTCACCACAGTCACCAGTAACAAATGTTATAAAAAAAATGCCTAAAACTCGTTAACAAACTCCAATCACACTTTAAGAATCAAAACAATTTCCGGGGACATGCGCCCCCCCGGACCTGCAATGGCTGGGGGCCTTCCCCCAGACCCCCCCCCCCCCCACTGTACTTTGTCCAATCACACCTGGGTGATTTTTATACCCTTACTACGGCCCTGGATACGAACCCATGAGCTCTGTCAAGTCTCACCTTGTGATACTAGCTGAGGCCAGGGTCGAGATTTACTTTTTTGGCACTGGTGGCGACAATTATAGTCCTCTAGACCGAGAGTGTTTTTACTAGCCCTTAACGTTATAACTTGTTGTGGGCTTTCGTGGCCCAAATTCACTATTATTAATTCTTGGCTGTCGGGTGTCGTCGCGTCTATTGTTGATTAAAACCTGACGTTTCGAACTAATTGCATAGTTCTACTTCAGAATTGAAGACACAGTCACTGGGAAATCCAGCCAATGACTGTGTTTTCAACTCTGAAGATGACTATGTAATTAGTTCGAAACGTCAGGTTTTAATCAACAATTGACGCTGCGACACCCGACAGCCAAGAACTAAAATAACGTTATATTGATGTAAAACAATGATACCGTGTATGTTTTAAGTCACAATATTCGTAGTAGGTTGACGTGTGAGTGTGGGGGACTATGGAGTGACACGGAAACGATTTTTCAACATAATAGTATTACGATTAGCCTAAATTAAGAGATTTTTAATTTGTACATACTAAATGGAAAATTATATGTAGATAGATACCGTGAGATATACTGTCGTCTGGATGTATTTGGAAACACCTTTGTGAAAATTACTTCATTTTGTTTACTTGAATACACACCCTGGCACCAGTCGCCCTTCGGACTAGTGAAATGAGATTTTTACTAGTCCGAGAAAAGTTTCACTAGCCTTGAGCGAGCGTTAATTTCGACCCCTGGCCGAGGCTAATCTAGACGATATCTCTCCCTATTGCAATACAAGAGAATGTGGTGTAACCTACAACATGTACAGTACTGCACGATATACGTTATCCAGCACAAGTCGTGAGCAACAGTTACAGGTCCTGCCTGGACTAGAAAGATTCCTTTCTTCTATTTTCATGACGTGGGTATTTTTTTTTGTGTGTGTGCTTATTTGGGTTTTCTCCGTAATTGTAAAAAATAGATTAGTCACTTAAAAATAATCTAAATACTGGACAAATCTGGAGAAAAAAGTGGACGCAATTCAATAGTGTTGTAGCGAGCTTTTGCACTTCCCATTGACTGTATGTAATGCAACAAGTCAATATTT
This sequence comes from Isoperla grammatica, assembly GCA_945910005.1. Classification (NCBI taxonomy): domain Eukaryota; kingdom Metazoa; phylum Arthropoda; class Insecta; order Plecoptera; family Perlodidae; genus Isoperla; species Isoperla grammatica. Next base: position 28,615,107 of record OX246743.1, read on the forward strand.
ACTTTAGGTTGTTTACATTGTAGATTCGTAACTTTTGAAGTTCCCGATAGAAGGCTGTGGCGGGGGATAGTTTGACATAGTTTAAGTAGCTTCACCTTCACCCTCTAGTTATGTTACCACCGCCAAGCATAGCAAATATGTCTGATTAGTGATTATAAATAATATAAAATTAGAAGAATAAATATGACATGATTTTGACAGGTTGTCACGGGGGTAAGAAGGGTCACATTACTATGGAGGGGAATAGATCAACCAAGATTAACTAATAAGAGAGATAAGGAGAAAAGAGAGATAAGTTAACTAATAGGTCAAACTAAGAAAATCTCAAGTCTATAGCAAACGGTTGTCACACCAGTGCATCCTACTTTGCCCTAGTCTAGTCGGGAGCGGCCAGTAACAGTCTCAGTTCGTTGCGTACGATTATCCACGCTAGTGTTTGTAGATAGTTTTTACCCAATGTCCAAACAAAGTTGTATCTTCGGCAAAGATGAAAGACTTGCTGGAGGTATTTGATACATGCACGGCTGTCTATCGAGTCGTTTATTTTTAACTTTTGTACTTTGCATTAAAATACATTCGATTCGAGTTTTCCACTAAAAATATTAACAATTTATTGAACGTTAGTCAGCTCTGTAGATCCCAGGTAATAATTTGTCGCACATCTTTAATTTTTCTGTTGCGTGAATACTGATTTTGGGCAGTCTAACTTTCTTAATCACAAATTCTAAAATCTAAATAACGTATTTAAGGATTAGAAGGGTACCGAGTCTAAAGGACTTCAGGAAATATACCCTATATAAGTAGCGTCTTTGTGCGTCTGGCTTTTACCGGCGACTCTTAACTTCAACAAGAGTAGTTTCCATTATTTCGCAAGGTTCTCGTGTCCGCGAACATAAGAACCTCGCTAATTGATCCCACCTCACCGCTAATTTACGTGTACACGTTTACCGTGTGACGTCACGCAGGGAATCTCTATGTGTTACGTTTTCTCTCTCTCTCTCTCTCTCTCTCTCTCTCTCTCTCTCTCTCTCTCTCTCTCTCTCTCTCTCTCTCTCTCTCTCTCTCTCTCTCTCTCTCTCTCTCTCTCTCTCTCTCTCTCTCTCTCTCTCTCTCTGTCTCTGTCTCTTCTCTCTCTTGCGACTGTCTTTTATTTGAGGGCGGGGTGAGGCTTTAATAGTTACCGTATGACAGTCAGAGCCAGGCCAGGCATGTTTTCCAGTGGCGTCAGTTTTGAATGGAACTTACTTTATAGCTTGCCTTTGTATATGATATTCGTTACAGTGAAACCCCTCAAAATGGAACAAAATGGTATCAAAACAAAACAAATAACTACCTCCGGGACTGGGCTAGGGCCATGTCCCCCCCCCCCCTCAATGAGACGCTAAGGGCCAACAATGTGCCAACGCCAAGAATATCCTAAACACAGGTGTGAAGTGATGAAAGCCAAATTACGCGGGAATGGCACCACGAGTGTTTGTTTGGTGTGCTCCCAGCGGACAGAGAGTCTCCAGACGTCCACCAAGAGCGTTTGTTTGGTGTGCTCCCAGCGGACATAGAGTCTCCAGACGCCCACCACGAGTGTTTGTTTGGTGTGCTCCCAGAGGACAGAGAGTCTCCACACGCCCACCACGAGTGTTTGTTTGGTGTGCTCCCAGAGGACAGAGAGTCTCCAGACGCCCACCACGAGTGTTTGTTTGGTGTGCTCCCAGAGGACAGAGAGTCTCCACACGCCCACCACGAGTGTTTGTTTGGTGTGCTCCCAGCGGACAGAGAGTCTCCAGACGCCCACCACAAGTGTTTGTTTGGTGTGCTCCCAGAGGACAGAGAGTCTCCACACGCCCACCACGAGTGTTTGTTTGGTGTACTCCGAGCAGACACCGGTCACGCTCCGCTCCCACCCGCAGCTCCGTGATACAGTTAGCGCGCACCACTAGTGTTTGTTTGGTGTACTCCCAGCGGACAGAGAGTCTCCAGACGCCCACCACGAGTGTTTGTTTGGTGTACTCCGAGCAGACACCGGTCACGCTCCGCTCCCACCCGCAGCTCAGTGATACAGTTACTGGAAGCCAAGTTCCCTACTATCTGATTTAGGGAATAACGGCGGATACGATAGCAGGCCTGCATACCGCATTAGGAGATACGGAAAATGTGTTTTTCAGGTATTTTGCTAGTAGGGCATGCATTTTATTGTTCAACTCTAGGCGACAGTGCTGCTACGGGCACCACCGACACTATCGGCCGACTTACGGTGACCACAGCGTAACCTAGCAAGAAGAGACGTCACAATAGATGATTTTCAGAGTTGATCTAGACGTGATTAGCTCTATCTAAGGGTCGTTGATAGTTATGGTAAGGTGCATTTTTAACTGTTGTGCATTGTTGTCATTGAAGATCTAGACGGCCATGATTAACTCTATCTTAGGATCCTAGATCAATTCTGAGAAAGGTCTATTACTGTGTTAGTCATTGTCTATATGTTTAACATTATTTAATGACGCTAACATATAATCGTGATTCGTGAGCATTCACTGAACTACCGAGATGTGGCTCTACACAGGAACAACTTAACAAGACTTGTTTTAGACAAACAGTTGAGTAATGTGGGAAACGGGCATAGATCGCACCTCGGTCCTGCGTGTTTTCACCGCCTCCTAGATCCACAAACACGTGTTTTCACTGCCTTCTAGATCCACAACACGTGTTTTCACTGCCTCCTAGAGCCACAACACGTGTTTTCACTGCCTCCTAGATCCACAACACGTGTTTTTACTGCCTTCTAGATCCACAAGGTAGTTTGCTCTGTGGCCGAGACAGATCCAACTGTTGTGTGCGAAGAAAGCAGAGGATGACTCGACCATTTCGTTCGAGAGATGGACGACATCGGTCGGTAACAGTCGCTGCGAGAATAATATGATTACTGCCCCCCCCCCCCCCCCCCCACACAGAACAAGTCGTGGCCACTGCAAGGTAGGACCATCGACGTCGTTTAAGGCATTAAAAACAAGTGTGTTATGCTGGTGATAAACGTAAAAGATCAGCAGAACTCAACTTGGCAATAAACATGACGAATAGAATAATTTATTGAATCTAGCTAGATGAACTACAAGACATAGAAATCGTCCAATATGAAAGTCAAGATGGTTCTGACCGTAGAGAACGAAAATAGAAATGTCGAAATGAACCTGACAACAGAAAACGACGAAAAGAAAAGACACATGCATCTGATAATAGAAAAGACGAATAGAGTATATTTACAGGCATGGACCTCTCGATCTCACAACATTAAACAAAGAAAAAACATGAAAGTTGCATATATCTCGGAAATCTAATGACACTACTCCACTTCAAAAAGTATCACCGTATATTCTAGTCTGTTGTCACGTTTAGTTTTTATGAACTGATGAAAGTATATTATTGGAGATCATAATGTAGAACACGCCACATGTGGTTGAATCAATGTCAAGAGGCATTTAGTGTGCAATGCCAATGTGACATCTAATGGCCCTTGGTTTACTATTTCTAATTATTGAGTTTGTCAAGCAGTAAGACCTGAAAGTCCGTCACCCACAACGAGATAATATTTAAGATAAATAAACGCGTGTTAATTTATTGTGTATTGATAACCGAACCCGAAGTGGGCTGTTCCCATTCCTGCGTTTTTCCAATGCAACCCACTGCATTGACGTAAATAGATTACTTCAATTTGCTGTATCTTTCAACGCATCATGTGCTAGAATTATATGATGCGGATCTCGTGATGTGTTGAAAGTTAAAGAACATTGAAGCAGCAAGGTCTACTTGATCTGCGCCTGGCGGAGGCTCGTCGAACTCCCAACTTGGGAAGTAGACCTTGTTCAGCCATGGAGTTGTATCTTATCGTAGGTACTTTTATAGGTCCATGGTTCAGCCATGGATTTATAATAGTACCTAACTCCATGGTTCAGCAGAGGAAAGAACAACGAATGCTTGGAAGGCTGTGAACGCATTCTTCGTTCTGTCGTCATGGCGGTGGTAAACCTCGCCTTGATGTAAAACATGTTCATTATCGCTGCAGATACTTGAATAGAAAGAAGCATTGTTCAAAATGTTTTTAGTGTGATTGTTATTCGTCAGTCAAATATTGGACAGAATCCTGTGTTTTGTATTTACGTTTTCTCACCCTCGAGAGAGTAGGAGAGATGGACAGCGCTACCAAGCGTGAGTACACAGGCTTGTATACAATACAACCAGAGTCGATAAAGAAGTTTACCACTTTGGGGGGGGGGGGACTTTTCCTTCGATTCTGATACAACGAAGTGTACTCCCTTCTTTCATGCGATCACATAATAATAATAATTTTTCGTAGGAATACCCGTTATAGGGTGCACACCAGCTTTACCTGATGTGCCCCTCTTCAGGTGACTAACTAGGTTAGGGTGTTTGGATAGCTGGGAAGGAATGTCCAAGGGCTATAAGTAGGACTCAATCCCAGCATTCGCCTTAACGACTGAGGAAAACCTCGGAAAAAATCTTCAGTCAGGACTGCCGGTGGCCGGAATCGAACCGGTGACCTCCCGAATTAGAGTCTCGCGCCTTGCCGCTGAGCCACCTCTATCGGTATGCGATCACATCACTTTGTGTGACTCAATGCGTGTATATATGTAATGCCCTCTAAAATGACGACACGCGGTAGTTGTGTTACGGAGCGCAAGTCCCGGAGACTTCAATGCGTGTATATGCGTGTAAGTTTGGACCAACGCTTATGACATCGACCCAGGGTTGAGAAACAATGTGATTTTCGCGATCTGTTGCGCTTGTCCCAAAACTGTGTGCACCCTTTGATTGAGTGAACAACTGGTTCAAACGGGAACAAGAGACCCCGAGGCCATTTTTCACTGTGTATCTCAAGCCAGGCTCAACTTTAGAAGTATGTATTGTAATAGCTAAGTCCCAATTCACCAAACTTCTTAATCGGCCGATTTACTTATCTCGTATTGGTTACCAAGGTTTCAACAAACATGACACACAAAATGCATGATGGCTTCTATCGGTCACCATTTTTGATCTCCGATTAACAGAACAAATGTCCGGATTAAAGTTTGGTGAAACTGGCCCTAGGAGGCTGTTTTAGCGTGTTTCCCATTCATTCACTGTGTATCTCAAGCCAGCCTCAACTTTTGGAGAAGCTGTACGTGCGTTGTATAATTGTCTGTGTGTTGTAATTGCAATAGTGCAACGCGCAACGCTAAATGCACTCGAAGAAAAGACTGGACTTTGATGAGTGTGACCGCCAGGCCTTGTCTGAATCTCTGTTAACCGTTACCAACTTACATTGTCACTCAGATCCACGCCCAACTAAACGTAATCATCTTCTTTGCGTCGTTTATGCTCGACAAAAAACTAAACACTGAACTGTAACAAATTTCGTAATATCTCTTAGTTTCGCAATCACGTGTAACGTTTGTGTGAGACAAGTTAATGGGTTTTTCATCTCGCTGGTTCTATAATAGGCCTATATTGCTTTTCACACATTTTGAGATAGCTTGATAGTTAAGTTTTGAATTATTATAGGTAGGATAACTTTTCAATCCAACCATTATTAATGCACTTACAATATGCAAAGAGAGAGAGACGGAGAAACAGATGGATATATTATATCTTATAATCTACGTGGTGACTGAGGTCTTAAATTACAACAATTTGAACAGTTTTATCGCCTTTATCTCGATCTAACTGGAGCTTATTACAAAATGTTCGCTTTAAACTTCCGTTCCAAGACCCACTGATGTTCCTTCTGTCAATTGCTCAACGCGTTTAGCGGTACAATTGGGAGAAGTAGTCGTTACATTATATGATTTATTGTTAATTTAGTTCTGGTATCAGATGATGTTGAAATGTGTAACTGGGCCACGTGCTTCTTTAAACCACGTGGTATTGGCACGTGTCGGTTAGCTTCACGTGACTAGAGAGTGAGACTCGAAATTCGGCCGCGAAACATGTGCATACAATTATAGACAGAACCATGTTAGTCACGGGTGCCTTTGCACAACTTCCGAAATATGGGGAGATCTCAGCCCTCAATATGTCTATATACTATATACTATAATAGAGAATCGTCTCAGGTAATTAATAGCGAACCTCTTCGGGTGGGTTGGACCCTTGGACATCCGTTGGCCGATGTCCACTTTATCCGGTGACAAGCTTGATGCTTACAACATTGCACCGTGAACGGGAAATAAGCCACCCTTTGAGGAGTCCACTTTCCGGCGTGGATCTTGGATAGAGACGAACTTTAGATACTTTAGACAGAGGTCGGTGCCAATGCGACTATAGTTGTGCTACCGAGTGCAGCGAACAACAGTTCTCTACTTTACCGGCGTGGATGTTGGTTTGAGACGAACTTTAGACAGTTTAGACAGCGGTCGGTGCCAATGCGACTATAGTTGTGCTACCGAGTGCAGCGAACAACAGTTCTCTACTTTACCGACGTGTATCTTGGTTTGAGACGAACTTTAGACAGTTTAGACAGCGGTCGGTGCCAATGCGACTATAGTTGTGCTACCGAGTGCAGCGAACAACAGTTCTCTACTTTACCGGCGTAGATCTTGGTTTGAGACGAACTTTAGACACTTTAGACAGAGGTCGGTGCCAATGCGACTATAGTTGTGCTACCGAGTGCAGCGAACAACAGTTCTCTACTTTACCGGCGTGGATGTTGGTTTGAGACGAACTTTAGACACTTTAGACAGAGGTCGGTGCCAATGCGACTATAGTTGTGCTACCATGTGCAGCAAACAACAGTTAACTCTACTTTACCGGCGTGGATGTTGGTTTGAGACGAACTATAGACACTTTAGACAGCGGTCGGTGCCAATGCGACTGTAGTTGTGCTACCGAGTGCAGCAAACAACAGTTCTCTACTTTACCGGCGTGGATGTTGGTTTGAGACGAACTTTAGACACTTTAGACAGCGGTCGGTGCCAATGCGACTGTAGTTGGCTACCGAGTGCAGCGAATAACAGTTCTCTACTTTACCGGCGTGTATCTTGGTTTGAGACGAACTTTAGACACTTTAGACAGAGGTCGGTGCCAATGCGACTATACTTGTGCTACCGAGTGCAGCAAACAACAGTTAACTCTACTTTACTCTATACGGCCAATTACACTCGGAATAATCGACAACTCATTGTCCGTTGTTAGTTTTAAAACTGTTTTGTAGGATGAGTTTTCTAGTTAACGTTGAATGTATATGTTTCTAATGTATTGTAGGTGTAGCGAATGCGACTTAATAGCATTTATACAAATATACAATCGTAGGTATGCAGATGAAGATATTTTCTCTTAGTTGTGACCAATCCTCTTCCTGAGACTTAATTCTTGAGACCATTCATTATTCATCATTCATTATTACGATCATGAAAATAGACACTGTACAGACAAGATTCAATTTATGCAAAGAAAGCTACAACAAATTAATTATGCAACCATCTTATTGTAAGTATATATTATCACTTTAGAAATAATGCGGACAATAATATTGGAATACACTGACTCATGAAAGCAATACATAGTTACAATGGAGGAAAACGCAAGTGCGGCATTACTGTGGAATTAAATGCACGCGAGGAATTCTCATGTTTATTTTGTGCGATCAACGCGATTTTCGTCTGATATGCGAGACATCTGTGTGTGTAGGCATCTTTGTCTGGACTTCCTAAACTTGGTCAGCGCAAGTGACTGTTTCTTGTTTTCTTATTCGCGTGCCTAACATTAGCACAGTGTCTTCATTATGTTGACGGCCACTAGGAGTGTTCTACGTGCCAGACTGTTTTTCACTTATTTGCAATTTTTCGTTTGCAACATTTTTCAATCTCGCCCAATTCCCTACGAGATGTTTTTAAAAGGGATTTTGAAGGTTAGCAAATCGTTTGTAAAAGCATATAAACAAATTATAAGACAAACTTCAGAACCGGTTACAGTTTCTAAAGGGTCGAACGTCTATTTTTCTGTCATTCTTACGGTTTTAATTTCAGGTTTCGTTTAGGATTAACTGGTGCTATGCCTTTGTATCTATGTTTTTAATTATAATGTATGTTATTAACCTATTTTACAATATTACACATTATATTGCACTTTTGTTCTGTATGTCTTCTGTCGTTGAGTGTCACCCATAGAGTAGATATATTTCTATCTCTTCTCGAAGGTGTCAACAGGTATATTCCAACGAATGTATTCGTGTGTTTCATTGTACTGACTTGTGAGTGATTCTTACCCTCCCTACTATGTGTTCCGAAGAGTTTTCTAACTAGAAATGCGTCACTTCTTTCTGTATTCGTAGTCGTCTTCTACGCGTAGGGGCGCCCGTTGTTGCTAAGGATTTGTTTTCTGTATGTGAAATAACATGCATTACATTGTTACCTAGCAACAGCGGGCGCCCCTAAGCGTAGGGGACGACTATGAATTCCAGCACACCTAACATTTGTGTCTTCTCAACTCTCGTGTTCCTCATCCTCAAGACCTGTGCTCGGTGCAACAAGGGCTATCGAGACAACCTGCCTCTACGCGTGACGTCACAGTATAGTAGACGCTTCGCTCGAATTAAACCGCACCGTCATCGGGACTAGCTGGTCATTAGTTAATTACTGTGTTAATTATAATTTGCATTAATTGAGCCACTGATAGCTTTTCGCGCGTGTTCCACTGTTTATTCCTTTCAGACCCGTGGCAGGAGATTCGATCTCGGTGGACGTGTGTTCGAAATAGAACTCGCGCGTTTTGTGATAGTTGAGGAAAACTGAGTTTTGAAATAACAATAAAAAATAATTACTTCAAACGTACGTATAGTTTATAATACTATAATCCAGGATATATAGAATAAGCAGCACTGAGCAGCTTGGTAGGATGGCTTTGTTTAACACAGATTGATAAAGTTTTGATTCAAGCTCTAAAATTATAACTAAGCGGGCCGAAACATTGTATTGTACCACATTATAAGTTTTTGAAAAAAAATTTCTAGATTTTTTTCTACTTTATAATATCATTATTTCAATTTAATTAAAAGCATACATTTGTTTATTTTGTGTCGCCGATGTTTGTTATACATGTTTTAGTATAGACAATTCAATTGATTGAAAAAAATTTAATTTTGATTTCTGAAAATAATTTTTTAAAATATGTGCTCCCTGGAAGTTAAGTACCGCCGTACCGGTATCGTATTGTTTTTTGAACAGACTTGCACAATACACATGACGTGTGTTCGTTGTCAAATTGCCGGTCAAAGATTACATTTGTTGAAGACATTTTTTAACATTCTTTTTCATTTTCAAAATTGAAAATAACCCAAATAACTATGGTCACAGTTGTGTAAAATTTGTCCAAGCAGTTGCCTAAAAAATTACCCGAATAAAACAATTCAAACATTCGAATTGCATCTTCAAAATAATATAAAATTGTAAACCTTTTTTCAAAATACCCACACAATTGTTTACGAAAGTAGCTTGCAATAGATCACAGTCAAATGTTTGGCAGAAGATTTGGGAACTAACTCAAAATTACAAGAAATTCCAAAAACACAAATAAAAAATTTATTTAAATTTCGAAAAAAATGTGTCCCTATTATTTGTTGGAAACTAAAAGTAATGTCATGTCAGCTTACCTCTTGGGCATGACGAGTCTCCGCTGACGGAGTTGAAATACCTTATCCATGGCTCGCGAAATAACACTCACTAACGCGTTCACGATGCGATGCGACCTTGCTCGAGCACTACCGCCGGCAAACTGAATGACTTGAGACGCGCCTACCATCTTCCTAGTGTTGCGTCTGCGCATGCGTCCAGTAGGAGCGCCACCGCTGTGACGTCATAGCACGTGCTACCAGCGGGGACGACGCTACGCTACCGGCACCCCTTAAACTAGTTTTTTTTTTTTAACACTTGCGAAGGTGTGATGCGTCACAGTGTGAAAAAATGTGAAAAACGCGGACGGGATTTCGAAAAACCATTCCTATTTATTTAAAAACACAGCTTTGACTTCTGCGTGACGCATCGTTGACGCATCGTGCTCATGAAGCTTTAGATTAATCTAATTCAGTTAATCATCTTCTAACCCGTCAAATGTTCAATTCAAAACCATCTTTTGAAAACGTTTCTAATATTTATTTAACAATATTGCCTAACAATTACCGTTCAAATATATATTATTCTTGAAACCAGTAAATAAAATGCCAAAAACGATTTGAAAACATTTCTTACATTATGTGACCGTTGGCAAATAAAATGGTATTTGATCTTAATATGATTGGTGTATAATTTACACGCGCAAACGTTTTACGTCAGTAATTGTTTTTTCCCGCCGTATAAAGAGTGTGTGAAACTTGCAGCGAACTTTTTTTATAACCGATGAGTTGTATTTAGAAAGTGTAATAAGAAACAAAATCCCTCGACTGTAAATGAGGCGAGGTGTGTTCAACAATTGAGGCTGTATAGTCGATTACGATTACAATGGTAATGATGTCTTGCAGTGCAGCCGGGTCAAACGACCTCTCAGATGCATCCGTCACGTTATACGGCGGCGTTGGTTGATGGTTGATGGATTGATGGCTGACGGGTTGATTGTTTCTGTTCTGAAAGGTACACCACGTTCTACTATGGTCTATATATACAAAGTAAAGAGATTGGCAAACTACACGACTGGTCAGACACTTTCGCACAGTATTAGCTTCCTTGGTATTAGCCCTCCATTAATAAACTCAATGTTATAGGTCTCTCACAGCAAGAAGTAAGATATAGTATCAGGTACGCCCACATTTAGTTTCGCGAATCACTACGTTTTTCCCGATTATCGATAGTACAATTTGGTTGCGGTAAGTTTTTTGACGGTAAAGGCTGGTCCACACAGATTTTTTAAGCATAAGATTTAAGGTTTAACGCGTAGTCGTAACGTTGGATCATATCATAGGAAACACGTACTGGCGTTCACACAAAGTTTTAGTTTTAAGACGTTGTTTTCATTGTTGTTTTTAAAACAACGTCTTTAAAAAATCTGTGTGGACCAGCCTTTACGCACAAGAAAACGCGTGCAAGCAGGTTTCCATCAAAAAACTTAACGCAACCAAATTGTGCTAGATAATCTAAAAAAACGTTACAGTGATTCGCACTAGTTAAGTTGGAAACTAATTGTGGGCGGTCCTGACTCCCCTGACACTATCTTACTTCTTGGTGTGAGAGACCTTTATTTGTGTTCTATGTATGGTTGCTGCCCCTGCCCTAAGCGTTGTCGGGATAGCATCATAGCCCGTTGAACGTCAAGTTGGTCCTTGCAAAGCGCATTGTTGTGTTTAACTCGAAAAATCCTCTTCTCCTTTTGACAAGGACATTTTAATTTTCAAGTTCCTACAACTCGTAAAATGAATTAAATTTAGTTTTAAATTCTTTTGAATTAACATAAATAACATTTGGGGGGGGGGGGGGGGAGTGAAGATCTGTTCGATGGTCTTTTATTCGATACGTGTAGCATAGTGGTAGCACACGATACTTGCTCGTCCGTTTACTAACACCGAAAATGGTGCTTGAATTGTTTTCTCCAAGATGTGTCTTAGGTCATCAGTCTTCTGAGCCTTTGGGCACGACTCACCGGCTCGGCTATGCAATTAAAGTGGAGCCGTTAGTAAAAACTTTGGGCACAAGGGTTGAGGGTTGACGGTGACAATTATCCCCCCCCCCCCCCCCTATACTCAGGTAGATTACACGAATTATTGAAACCAGTATTTTGTCTTCGTTCGAATGATTTCGTTACATTTATAATAATATAGGCGTTTCGTTTTTTGTAACCCTTATTTTATAAAGGCTGGTCCACACAGATTTTTAAGACATAATGCATAAGGTTTTAAGACGTTGTTTTAAAAACAACAATGAAAACAACGTCTTAAAACTAAAACTTTGTGTGAACGCCAGTACGTGTTTCCTATGATCCAACTTTACGACTACGCGTTAAACCTTAAATCGTATGTCTTAAAAATCTGTGTGGACCAGCCCTAAGAAGAAAAAAGGTTGTAAGTCATGAATCGAACAGTACTTGTGGATATTTATCGAATACACTCTGAGAATAAAAATATATTTTGATTGCCTTGCGTTGTTGCCACGGGCCCTCTCTGCAAGGTGTAAAGATCTATCTACAGCTGCATTCTGACATAGGTATTTTGTATTGATCAGCATCGAAGCCGGCGGTTACGGAATTGTTGAAGCGTAAACCCCTGGACGCCGCTGTTTTTATTGTAAACAAGAATAGTTACATGTTTCGCACGTCTAACGTGGGAGAAAGATGCCTCTGCTATGATGTATCAGTATCTGTACCCGCCCACAATATTATGTAACGCCCCAGTACGCGAGTATTCTATACTGACTCGGGCTGGCTATCACCACTCTCTGTTACAATCAAAATGAAATGGTAACATGTTCGGCATTGAATTATGTTTAAAGTTTGGTCTACGTAGATTTGTAAGAACTTACAACTTGCGATTTTTACAAAGTTGAAAGATAAAAAACACATGAATGCGTTCACATAAGAATTAAAGACTTGTCACTTGTTACTTGTAAATCCTTAATTCACAAGTGAAAAAAAAAACGGAGTCAAATGAGGTTCTTTAGTTCAGTACAGGTTCAGTAGAGAGAGAACCAAGGTCAAGAGAAGTACTACTTAACAAATTCATAACCTACAAATAAAAATGGCCGCGGATTCGTCAAAGAGCTCCAAAGTCTAAGATACTAACATTGCATAAAGTATCTCATCTTCGTCCGAAGTCTTTAATTCTAAAATTTTGTGTGTACCACCAACATAAATAACAAATAATTGTTAATGACAAATTCTTAGTTTTAAACATCTACGTAGACAAGCCTTAAGGCAGTGTGTCCATTACTCTGCCGAACTCCCGATTTTGATCTGTTAAATTGCTTTAAAATGCGTTTCATTTGTCCCAAATGTCAATCAAAATATGTCATCATGTAGATAAGTTAGTGCTCTTATGAACGTTTTTTTGTTAAAAACGATATACCCGTTTTTCAGATGTTCTTGATTACCTTTTGTATAGTGTGATGTTGCTGGATGCCTTTAACACCTAATTAAGAACATCTGCAAAACGGATATAGTTAATGGAATAAAAAGAAAACCATTAATAAGAAAGAGCATTACATTCTCTATAGGATGACATGATAGTTTGATTTTCTTTAGGAACAATTTAAAACCTTTTAACAGGCCGAAATCGGATGTTCCTCAAGATAGGTGAAGATACGCTATGAGCATATAACCCTAGTTACGAGAAATTTCCGTAAGTACTCGAATACAGATGTGGAGACTGCACTTATAACTGCCTCTAAATGGAGCTAGTGAGCCTGTACGGCTGCAAGAAGCCTGGAAGCTATGCCCGAAAGTGATGTCAACGTTACGTAGGCGTATATTCACAATAGTTTAGGTAAATTCAAACATGACATAGTAGGGTAATGTGACAAAGTGAAGGATACCTCTACGTCAAAAACCGCACAAAATTTTCATTATTAAATTATATCACAAGAGTGGGCTTCGAAATAGAAAATCTGAATCAACAGCGCACTATGGTTTAGTAAGCCCTACACATTGAATGCGCTAAGTCGTGACTTATATTATAATCAGTATGGTTTTTTTATATATAATTAATTTTATTACTAATTATCGAATTATAATCAAAATACTTCGCTAATGGTTATAATATTTTATTCAATCTGTAGGGCTTACCAAAGCAAAGTGCGCTGCTGATTTAGATTTTCGATTTCTTGTTGCAATCTTGAGATATAATTTAATTATGAACATTTGAACATTTTCTGCGGTTTTTGACGTAGAGACTACCCTTTGCCCTTAACAGTGCAAGAATCTCATGCCTAAGATGTAGGTTTGAATGCATAGTTCACACTCATGCCCACCTGAACTCAGTCACTCCTCATCCTCATCTAGCCACCAATCACAGAGCCGTCCACCCACATGGCAATGCCGTTCCGTGATTGGTAGTTGGGCGAGGCTGAGGAGAGGTGAGTTAGGATGGTTCGTGTCTCAACTTTGCATTCGGGCCTTATAGTCTGATTTGAGAGGCTGCAAGTTTGTCATACTTCTACCATAGTCATGAGAGACCCCTACCGTCTTTCCCAACCAGGAAGTGGGATTGTGCTTTGTGGATACAATTTTAATCACATTTTTTTGTAATTAAAAGAATTTGATTGATTGTGTATTTGAGAACTTTCTTTCTGACATTTTGTAACTAAAATCAATAATTGTATTTATTCATACAGAATAATTAAAATTGAAACCACCTTTTCTTGTGTAAAGTAGAAAATAATCTCCTATTTTTTTTTTGCCAATAAGCACTGTTTGCTCATCAATATAATCGGTTTCCTTCACTTTTGGCCTTAATAGCACCGCCTGGCCTAATAGCTTTTGATCTATATTGCATTGCCAAGCCCCGACCTAACTGAATTGCGTCAGGCACGCATCTTGTAATTGACCAATCAGCGTCCGACTATAACCATCAATTTGCAGCGAGCGCAAACAACGGCCAACGCACTACGATCTGCTGTGTGTGTGTGTGTATGGAACACGGGCCACTGCCCAGTATGGCCCACTGGGCCCACAAAAACAATAGTCATTAAATAGTGATTTGGTTTTCCATTAGTTAGAGTGGAAGGTTTCTTATTATGATGTAACAATAGGTGTTCATGACGTTTTCTTCCATCAGATCTATGAAACAGGCCTCCAATAAGTGATTATTATCTTTATTCAGTCCATATCTGCAACAGGACCGAGCTCCTACTAGTGAAATTTGAATATACTGTATATGACGATTGATTAATGGTTATTTATGAGGAAGGAAGGAGGGGAAGTCTGGTACGGGCACGTAGCCTACTTCTGTCGAAAACTATATACCAAAGATACCATCGGCTTTACGACCCATCCGAAAGGACGGTGTATCTTTGACCAGTCATATAGGATTCCTCTACTTAGACTGTCGAGCAGTTGACGAGAAGAACGAAGCTGTTACACAAACTTTCGAACCCTCCTGCTCTAACCAACGGTAACTATTGTTTCGGTGGTGAGCGGTCATCAGCCCGACAAAAAGAAGTGACAGAAAAATAAGCGACAATTATCACTATTTGGTTTGTATCCGAATAAAAACGTTTTCTCCGTGCTTTCCTTGTAATCAACACAGCAAAATGTTCTGGATATTCCATTTAAAAAAACTATCTAGGACTCTTTGTATGATATTCATTCTGGCAAAATGCACAGTCAAGTCAAGTATGGAATTTGTTTATAGTTGCTATGGAGTTTGGTTTGTAGAATATAACAATGTAATAAAACAATTCCATAACAGCAAATCCGGTACTTAACTTGACAGTAACTGTTGTCTGTCGTATGGCTCTCTTCAAGAACAACAGTACGCAACAATTAAACATATATAATCCAGGGCCTGGATTCACAAGAGGTCCTAAGTCTTATTTTGGTCTTATCTCTTAAGACCGGCCTAACTTTAAAAATCTTGTAAAAGCAGACTCAGGTCACGTGAAAAGTTACTAATTCGTGGTAAGAACAAGGACATCATGAACATTCCAATAGTATGTTTTAAAATCTGTTCTAAGATGTTTTAAGATATTTTCCTGGTTTTACAAGAGATTCAAAGTAAGGCCCGTCTTAGAGATAAGACCAAAAAAGACTTAGAAGTTAATAGAATATGGTCTTGTATGCATCAATGAATTTTGATATAATATATGAAAAGTAATGCATAATTGTTGTGTAGCCGGCATATTGTTTTCCGTGAAGATTTAGAGGACCGTGATGAGAATCATACAAAGCGTCCTAGATCACTTTAAAAATGTTCTATTGATTCAAATAAGTGGAACGAGAAGTCAATCGTGGTAAGGTGTTGAATTCAAGTCGGTTTTATTCACAACATTATTGTTTTCTTGCAACGCAGGTTTAGGTCGTTGTAATTGCAAGATGAACAACAGAAACACATCGGAGCCGAACAGACGAAGTTTCTTCTTTTGTCCTTGAGCGCGTAATTAATCAATACTTATAATTTTATGTATCAGTGAATATTGAAACCAGTTTGTCCATTTGCCAAATTATACAAGTCTAGTTCTATTTTGTGATCTCTCCCGAACCACTCCAAGCCCTTTGTGAAACGTGTTTTCTCAAATATATACAGGTTTATTCTAAAATAGATTATTGAATATACCTTTGTCCAGAATTGATCTAGTACCCTTAGATGGAATTAACTACGGCTCCCTAGATCTTCAATGACAACAATGCACACAGTGAAACATTTCAAAACTAGTTGTTATGGTTGAGCATTGTTGTCATTGATCTATCAAGTACCTTAGATAGAAATCATCACGGCCTTCTAGATCAATTCTAAAAATCGTCTATAGCACATTACTCAATTGAGATGGTTGTGACATCACAGGCAGACAAACAGTATGTTGCTAGGCAACTCCATTGTTGTATTTTTCTTTGATTGGTGCATATTCAATGTTTGTCCAAAACAAAACACGGCCACATGGCTATTTTTGGAATTCAGTCTTGTAAGGGCACTAGCAACACCAAAATACAACAATGGAACAAATGAATTGAACTGATGGACAAACAATCAGTTGTCAAAATAATAAAATTGCAACCATAGAAAAAAAAACAAGTGTAGCAATAGTAACTGCTCGCCATTTAAAACTTCTAATGATAGACAACGACTAAGTGAAAGTTTTGTATGTGCATTTGTTTGTTTTTTGTTTTGTTTTCCAAAATCAGAAGAAATTATTTTTTGACAGCTTGTTGTTTGTCCATCGATTCAATTCATTTGTTTCATTGTTGTCTTTTGGTGTTGCTAGTGTCCTATTGGCATAAAAACCTCCACTCTTTGTTGTCCTTGTTCCTAAAAATGTGTATGAATTATAACATTTAACATATTACTTGTTCTCTGGTAATTGTCTCAACAAGAAAGTGCCCCGATTGAGTAACTGCTCTGCAATAAAACGCAAGTAACTCATACAATACGAGGAAGCTCCTCCTGACACAATAGATTTAATTACAGCACATTTAAACATAGTTTTCTCGTCACTGTATTAAGGTCATCTGGATCGGTTTCCTATTTAATTAAAAGTAATTGCACGCATTCTCGGAAAACAGCGATCCGTTCTACAGCTGTGATTGCGTTAATACACAGGACAAACATATTCCTAATTCGAGCAATTTCTCCTCGCTGATCAAACATTCGAGTGACTGACAACATTCTCGCAGTTTAGTACGCACGGTTCTCCTACCGACTGGGGCCTCATTCCAGTACATTTGCAAAATTAACCCCGGTGTTAGTCAATAGCCAATCAGGAGTGAGCAATTGAGACGCCGATCAAAGAAAGACATTGTTGAAAAAACGAGACAAAATCAAAACAATAACAAACAAAAACATTCCAATAACCTCAAAACGTCCACAAAATACCTACTCAATAAAACTACATATTTACATATGTAGGACCTTTATAATGTACTTTAAATACACAAAATTATTTATTAACTTCAATACACACATAAAGTAACGTATTCATGTAGGTGGATATCCCAATTAAAGAAATGAAATTTTACATTTGTGAAACTACACACACGGGCATTGACAAAATGGCGGCATTTCCAAGTATTGTTGAGATAACTCTTCTTAACCCTACTATCAGACAGGGTCACATTTGCCTCCGAATTATGCAGGGAAGCCTGTGTAGGAGTTAGCCCCGGGGTCATTTTAACATGGGGTTAGCCGTTAGCAAGAGTTAAGGAGAGTTAAAAAAATGTACAGGAATGAGGGGGTGTCAACTTCTACTGTAATACAATTTTGACGAATAAAAAATAAGTTGTACCCTACAAATAAAATGTTTTAATAATTATAATGAATAACAAATTTCCACGCATATACATCGTAGTGGTGTATTGGGGCCGGAACGGGCAGGAACTTCGTTCCGGCACTTATTTCAGAGCCGGAACGACGTTCCTCCACTATCTATAGAACTCGGGTTCGAATACGTTCAGATAATATATTTGAGTGTCTCAATAGATAGAGTATAAGCTGCGTTCCAGAGTTGGGCTACATACGAAAGAAACTACTAACCGTTAATTTACTAATGTAAAGTTAAACGGAATGATGAACTAAAACATAACTTTGTTTCCAACAGGAACTACAAATTCTTTTAAGGAAATGTCTTTATCAACAATCAAATATATCGCTTATCCGACACAAATAGATTGAAAAATACATTTTCATTCCTTCTTTCGATAATATCTGTAGATCTTGCTAATCAATCAACCTTATCATTCCAATACTTCGATATTATTATGAAACACGAATACAAAACATTTAATTCTCAAACTTTTCAAGATATTTCAGTGGAACACTGACTGGTAAGATGGATTGTCCTAATTTCGTTTGTTGTTATATATTATAATCAATTTGTATAGAAGAAAATATGTAGACGAAATTTCAAGTTAATTTCGCAAATTATACATTTTTATTTCTTTGTATATATTTAAAAGATAATTTAAAAAAAATCTACGGCCATTATGGAACAATGACATCGCACTGTGTCTATGTACTCATATCATTTGTAATTGCATTGTTTTATATTTGTCATCGTTCAATCCGCATATTGTTCAGTGTTTATGTTAATGCCAACACAGCTACCTCTTAGTGGAGCAATATATTGACATTTGACAGACAATCGAAAGTCCCCTGCCGAGCCCTTGTCAGCTCTGCTAGCATAGCAGCCTTGGGTCATACACTGTTTTTGCGAGCTGGTTTCATCACAGCTGATACAGTTTTTATTAAGATCGGTTATGTGACTAACTTCTTGGTTGGGCGGAGAAAGTTACAATTATCTAAAATGTTTGGATGTTTGTCACATCGATATTTTAATGTGAGCTAATTCTAAGACCCAACATGGCGTCAGTCAATAACTCATCGTCGCGATCCACCTCGTTCGTTGTATCGAGACGAGGGCAGGTGCACCCAACGTCATGACTCATTGTAGATGGACATGTGTTATTTATTCATAGTTTTTCTAAGTAATTACATAATACAAGTAAGCTTCAACAATAATAATAATTAGTAATAACAAGAATTACAATGATTTGTATCGTAAAAACTTTTAAATATGCTATCTTCATATTCATGCATCCTACTGAATCATGTACAGATACTTAATTACACTGCGTAGTGAATTCTTTGTCCGTGAAAAAAAAAGTAAATTGGCAGTTATAGTAAAAACCTCCATAAACCGACCGACCACTGACCCGAGATACGAGAGTAAAATGTCTCAACAGGAGAGCTGGGGTCCGCGCTCGACTCCCGGTTGCTGTTGTGTCATCATAATTCATAACCCATGAAATGATTGTGTTTTGGAATAGATTCCATTGACAAAAAATAACCCGAAACTTTCACACATCGTTATGGCGGGAAAAACAGGGAATGACGTCAAACATTTGGATTACAACGGACCAATCACATCAAGGAACGCTGTTTTGCACATAATTTAATTCACAATAGCATGTTTTATATCGAATTTGTTTCAGTAATTACTCTTGAACATTAATTTATACGGTAGTGTTCAATAATTACAATAGTTTTAA
Source organism: Isoperla grammatica (assembly GCA_945910005.1). Classification (NCBI taxonomy): domain Eukaryota; kingdom Metazoa; phylum Arthropoda; class Insecta; order Plecoptera; family Perlodidae; genus Isoperla; species Isoperla grammatica. The sequence goes on from OX246743.1 coordinate 28,634,763, forward strand.
AGAATATTTGAAAATATTTTAGTTGTAAAACAAAACATCTGAAGAGATCGACAACAATGAAGTGCGCTGTTTTAACACGTTAAAACGTTGTAAATTCCAAAGAGCTTTGATAAATTTATTCACAAAATGTGTTGTTCACCAACGTATGACGTAACAGACCGTTTTACAATGCAGGTAAAAATGTCAAATTTGAAACGCTAATAGAATTGGAACTATGCATTTCTTAGAGATAAAAATTGTGTCCACGTTATTTTTGTATTAGGATCTATCATGTTGAGGTACTCAGAACAATAATTATGTCTGAGGAAAATGCCCTATTATCGTACTGGTTAGCGCAATCACTTCATTCGAGGAAGTTATCGATCAGGCCTAATCTCGCACTGAATCTGTCGATTAAGGGAGACGGTTGATGGACTGAGATACTTTCTAGACAATGAGAAGTGTTGCGGGGAGAAAGGTTGGTCGCCTAGCCTATCTGCCTGCCCGGTGAAAGGCTAACTTATTAGTTACGACCGTCCAAACAAGAGCAGAGATCTCTGATGTGCCCTTCTCCATAGCGGCTGCTTTGATTGGTGCACTAAGCATGTCTTGGCTTTGTGGGGCATTGATTGATCCAGCGTTAGACAATTACTTACTATTGTCTAATGCAGCTTCTTCATTCCTGTTTTTTGTTTTTATTGTATTATTTTGGATCAAGTCTTATATGTGTACAAAGATTGTATTGCCTTTGTTTTTACTCTTCTACCATGTTTTCAACTTCATTCTGCGCAATGTCTCTTTCATGTTTTTTTTGTTATTGTACTTATTTTATGTAGTATTGTGAAAACACATGTGTGATGTGTGATGTGTGTTCTTTGTGTTTGTTTCTAAGTTTTTATTGTTTAGTTTTTTATTTCACGCCAAATAGCAGAATACGCTGTGTGTGAAATATTGAATACAAAATAAATAAATAAATAAATAATGTAAGATATATGCTATAGGGTACATTGGCTACCCTAGAAGATTTGTTGTTAAGGTCGGTGGGTTTACACACTTTCCTAATAACTGTGATTTAAGATTTTATTTTCCTAACTGTTTTACTTAGGATCGTTACCATTGGCCGGATTTATAATACGTCGGCTCTCATTGGCTGAGCTAAGAATTTTAGTAATAGGGAACTTGCAACTGACGTCACAGCTGAACTACAACAATGTAACAAATGAATTGAACTGATGGACAAACAACGAGCTGTCAAAATAATAAAATTGCAACATTATGAAGAAAACGAGGTATAGAGATAGTAACAGCTCACCGTTTAAACGTTTAATGATAGGCAAGCAAGTTGTGAAAGTTATGTATGTTTCTTGTTTGTTTTGAAGATTGTTTTCAAAATCAGAATATTTTCTTGTTTGACAGCTTGTTGTTTGTCCATCGATTCATTTAATTTGTTTCATTGTTGTATAGCACGCTTGCAAGAAGCCTATGAGAGCTAAGGTTGCTATATGGTTACCTTAAATCTTAAATCCCAGGAAAAAGTGTAAACGCCATAATGCTTTTGACTTGATTTGAATCTTGTCTTAAATAAATGTGTAAACCGACCTCTATGAGTTAGTCATTGCGAGATGCTATGGTACAAACAAGTGGTGAGTGTCCTCACCAAAGATTACAATTTGTAATCTTTGTCCTCACTGTAGATTGTTTACAGAAAGACCACACCAGGATCGCAACAACAATAACAACACGACAACACAATAATAACAATAACACTTCCTCCTAGAGAGCAATCAATGAAAATTGTTAACTCAAGGTCGTGAACCCATGTCCGTAGGTTCCACCGAGAGCTGGGTTCAAAGCAGTTTCGCGGAGGTCTGGTGTGCATTGTCCGCCAACGATTCATTGCCTCGGCACTGCCCACTAAATTTCCCACTGCCGACTCGATTAATTCATCAACACCCACAGCAACTGTGGTTTATGGTTATATTTAAAAAGAAAGAAACATGCGATTATTATAAACGTTACTCGGGTGACGGTAATAAGCGGGTGTATAGTTCGTCCGCGCTTTCTTCTCCGTGCGCAAAGCGACCGCGCGCATATTCTGGACCCGTCTATTAGCCACTTAAGGGGTGCTGCGAGGGGCGACTGTGCGTCAGAGAAGCTGCGAGTATTCTACTGCGCGAATGCTCTAGTGTACGGAAACTCTATTGCGCGAACGATGTAGTGCGTGAATGCTCTACTGTGCGAAAAGTCTCGTCCGCGAATGGTCACAAAACAGAAAATGCTATGAGTATTGTCAAAAACATGTTTTGAATCAAATAGCATAAATAACGCAATAAAAGAGCGAATGTGATGTAAAAAGAACAACTTCCACACCGGACGTTACATTTGAAATGGAAACTGGATCAATAGATGTTTGACTCGATATTGATTGCCGATTGGTCACTAGATAGACAGGCAGACATACGACTTACATCAATGTAGCTACTTTATGGAGAACATCATAATGATTTACCGAACTCATGTCCGATCTCCATTAGAGTTGCGATAGAGGGGGATATTTTATGCACACGTATAGCCATTAAGATTAAGAGCATACCGCTCATTCGAGACTCCACTGAAAGCTTTTAATGAAGTCTGCGAACAGAGAGTATTTCTGGTGAATGTTGGGAAACTCATTATATTACATGATGAAGAATCTTGATATCGGAAGGGGATTCTTGAACGAATATAGTTCAGCTTGAGTGTCCACAAGGCTGTTTTCATTAAGCTGCATTCAATGCCACTTTAGACATGATGTTTTGTGTAGAGTATAGAATCATGTTTTTGATAATAATGTTCGCAATATTGTGGCGAATTTGTTGGCGACTTTTGAATGGTTCAGAGCTATTAGCTAACAGATTATACAAAGAGCATTTTATCCGATCACAAAAAACCTTAGTTCGAACATTAAGAATCACATCTTTAAATACGCCATCCCTTTCGAATTAAAATAAGATTGAGTGTTTATCAGTATTTTTGCAAAATATTGATACTAACAAAAATGAGATACGTAATCAATATGTTTGCCTACGCGTACCTAGTATAATGAACTCGTAGTGCAAAATTGTTTATTTTTTAAAACTTGTTGTAGGCTTTCGCGGCCCGAGTCAATATTAATAATTCTTGGCTGTCGGGTGTCGCCGCGTCTGTCGTTTATTAAAACCTGACGTTTCGGACTAATTGCATAATTAGACTAATTCGAGGTCCACACAGTAAAGTAGAAGAAGAGGCCCAAAGAGTCGACACAACAACATAAGCGACAAACCTGGATGGAGATACACTTACTTGAAGACTCCAGCCAAGAGGTGGTCAGGAGAATGGAAGTGGATGATACAAGTCAGGGGACCTGGGTGTAGATAAGCCTCGGCTTTGGTGACACCAGGCGTACGGATGTATTAATGAAAAAAAAAAAAAAAAAAGTCCATCTTCAGAGTGAAGAGACAGTCACTGAGAGAACCTACTTGATCCAGCTCTACCCAGCGACTGTGCCTCACACTGCCGTGCAATCTCCGACGCGCGGATCGAGTAGGTTTTCTCAGTGACTGTCTCTTCACTCTGAAGATGGACTATGCAATTAGTCCGAAACGTCAGGTTTTAATAAACGACAGACGCGGCGACACCCCACAGCCGAGAATTATTAATGTTTATTTTTTACTTAAACAATAACTGTCAGCTAACAAACTTATTTAAGATTAAGAATGAAGGTTGAATTTTACGACTGTTTTACTTAAGATCGCTACCATTGGCCGGATTAAAACATCATCTCTCATTGGCTGGGCTAAGAATTTTAGGTACACGAGCTAACGTTGATATGGTTTCCTTACATCTTAAAACTTAGAAAAGTGTGTGAACGCTTTAAGGCTTTTGTCTTGATTTGATTTTGTTAAACCTCAAACAATTGGTTTTTAAATGTTTTTTAGTCGTAATCAAACTTAATAACGTGATTAATTTCAAATTAAATTATTTATTAGCTAGTGTTTTGCTAGAATGAAAACTTTATGTGTTTCTTGACTAGCGTCAACACTGCTAGGCTCTCATGTTGTGATCTACTTCGGGACGATTCTGCAACGCTTGTTGATTGGTCTCAATTTAAACATCAATTGTCGTTGCAGTGAAAGTAACGAGCAAGAAGTACATCGAGAAGTAATTACTCCCAATCAGCTCAAGGCATACACATGATCTAACCTTAATGCTCTCAGTCACGCAATATTGTATAGCTGAGGGTAGGAGGTCGTAGCACGTAGCCAGTACCTGCCCAAACGTACCTACTCACTCACTCTAACGTCATTTATTTTGTAACGGATATTTTAAGTTTGCACCATCAAAACAAACTTTCATATTGAAAATAGTTGCGTTGATATATTTTGACAACATTGTGACAAATTTGCTACAGTCGTTTTATATGCATTTAGAAAAAGTATAAACAATCAAAATTTCTGAGAGAAATCCTATTTTCAATTCCTAGTATCGGACATATTCCCTTCAGGGGCCTCATTCCTGTAGATTTTTTAACTCCTCTTAACTCTCGCTAACCCCATGTTAAAATTACCCCGGGGCCTACCCATTCATTCCTGCATAATTCGGAGGCAAATATGACCCTGTCTGATAGTAGGGTTAAAAAGAGTTATCTCAACAATACTTTGAAATGCCGCCATTTTGTCAATGCCCGTGTGTATAGTTTCACAAATGTCACATTTCAATTCTTTATTAATAATAATAATTTTTCGTAGGAATACCCATTATAGGGTGCACACCAGCTTTACCCGATGTGCCCCTCTTCAGGTGACTAACTAGGTTATTAGGGTGTTTGGATAGCTGGGAAGGAATGTCCGAGGGCTATTAGTAGGACTCAATCCCAGCATTCGCCTTTACGACTGAGGAAAACCTCGGAAAAACCTTCAGTCAGGACTGCCGGTGGCCGGAATCGAACCGGCGACCTCCCGAATTAGAGTCTCGCGTCTTCCCGCTGAGCCACCTCTATCGGTAATTCTTTATTGAGGATATTCTATTTCATGGCTACGTTACTTTATGTGTTTATTGAAGTTTATAAACAATTTTGTGTATTTATATAGTACATTATATATAAAACTACATATATTTACATTATGTACAATAAAATATAAATACACAAAATTGTTTATAAACTCCAATAAACACCTAAAGTAACGTATCCATGAAGGTGGATATTCCCAATTAAAGAATTGAAATGTGACCATAATTTTGTGAAACTATACACATGGGCATTAACAAAATGGCGGCATTTCCAAGTATTGTTGAGCTTCTCTTCTTAACCCTACTATCGGACAGGGTCATATTTGCCTCCGAATTATGCAGGAAAGCCTGGATAGGAGTTAACCCCGAGGTCATTTTAACATGGGGTTTAAAAAACGTACAGGAATGAGGCCCCAGTCAGTTAGTTAGCCAATCACAGCAACGCATCGACCGCCAGCCTTTCGTTTTCGTGGTTGTAGCCTACCTTAGTAGACGACTGAAAGTATATCAGCTACGCACAGCAGAAGATAGTTGAGATTGTCGTGGGAACACTCTTAATAGACCATTGTTGTCGTTAATTAGGGCCCATCTTAAATGCGGATAACAATCTCGCTGATAGCTGAGCGGTGGGAGCCGCGCATTGTCCGGGCACAGTAATTACCGAACTGAATTACGCTCGCGCGAGTGAATTGCGTTTTAAGAGCAAATTCTCCGCTTTGATTGATGTCATTGGGCTACTTTAGTTTTATTCTACGTGTCTGTCTCATGTTTCATAAAGTGCCTAACTTACAATGAGCAGCACAGATGGGCAGTATCTAAAATACATGTATTTCAAACACGGTGTTGCAAAGTATTTGTATATCTTGTATTTCAAAATACTCAACTTTGCAGTGTATTTTTATTTTAAAAATACTCAAAATACATTGTATGCATGGGTTACTAAATCCAACAATTAAATTCAACCCCAAAAAGTAGACAATAAGTACAAATTTAAATGAATTATTTTTAATATTGAAAACATAATTTTTTTTACACGTGGACCCACCCACCTCCTCGCAACAAATCACCGCCTTATAGAGAGCGTATTATTATTATTTTTTCAATATTGAAGGAAATAATGTTGACATTCATGTTTATTGATTTACTATAATTTAGTCTGGGACTCTTTTTTCCAGTAATATTTTATTTTGTATTCAAACGTTCAAAACATTTACAAACTTTCACAAACGTTGTTGTCAATCATTAAATATTTTATCTGGTGAGCTGTTCGCTATGCACTTACTTCCCCCCCCCCCCCCCCCACCTCCCCCCCCAATTTGAAATATTATTATTTTAACAGCTTGTTTGTTTGTCCATCGCATTTAGGGTAAGTTATTTCATTGTTGAAGTTCGGCTGTGACGTCAGTTGCTGGTTCCCTATACCGTATGTGCAAAACAATGACAAAAGCCACAGTAAAGCAACAAAATAACTTTTCAAATTAATGAGACCAACCTATAACGGCCACCAAACACATTTACACATTACTGTAACAGTTCAGTTGATAACATATCTAATTGTTTAAAGAACATAAGACACATTGTTGACTGTTAGCTGATCATTATCTGACGGATAAAGTACTGTGGGAACAAACCCTAAGCAGAGCATCTAAATATTTAGCATTAAGATAATAATACAAAACAGTTACATCGAGGCCAACGACAAACCAATTTATTTATCTCGTGTTAAAAGTAACAACCTACAGCTAAGTGAAGTAACAATGACAGTTGTACAATGTGTGCGGTTGTTATGGTGTTCTGTTCTCACACGGAGTAGGCCTATTTGCCACTGAACCACCAGCGATGAGACGTGGAGCGTAAACGATGATTGAAGCTGTCTTGCCAACGAAATGTACCCCATATTATGTTGGCATTACTGAAATATATACACATTTTTTAAATTTATGAAAATATTTTTTTTCGTAGGAATTCCTGTTATAGGGTGCACACCAGCTTTACCTGATGTGCCCCTCTTCAAGTGACTAACTAACTAGAGTATTTGATAGTTGGGAAGGAATGTCAGAGGGCTAATAGTTTGAATCAGTCCCAGCATTCGCATTTACGACTGAGAAAAACCTCTGAAAACCCGTCAGTCAGAACTGCCGGTGGCCAGAATCGAAACGGCGACCTCCCGATTTAGAGTCTCGCGTCTTACCGCCGAGTCGGCCACCTCTATCGGTTTCATTTATGACAGTATCATGTCGGTAGATGAGTAAATAATATAGAAACCAAAAACCTCTTCATTCTACTTTCCCGCGATCATATGTTTTTAGTATAAAAAACGTATCCAACTAACCTTCTTTTCACAAACCCTAAAGTATTATTATTAATATTATTACTTATTGATTAACTATGTACTCAACAACGAGGCCGGAGCACGTATTTAATAATTAGCCAACTATGGGCGGTAGTACCTGTACAGCACGGCCCATAACGATTGCCCAAATAACATAAAGTAGTGTTTGAAAGTCACGCGTTAGCCTAGATATATTTATCTGCGCACAGTCCGAGGTATTTGATAATGATAGGTTGCGGCAGGCGGTGTGTTCGCCCTGATAGCGCATTGGAGGGCGCCGCTTACATCAAACAGGCGGTGCATTCACAACAACAACAACAACAACAACAACAACAACAACAACAACACAAGCGGGCACGCACGGAGGACTTTCTTGTAACCAAATACCTTACTAGCCAGTAGCGCAGCTGGTGTGGCATATGTAATATCTCATGTTTTTTTTTTTTTTTTTTATGTGTTAACCTATATAACGTAAGCCTTATGCTTGTTGCACTACATGGACGTCGACGAGCGCCGAGCGCCGGAAGTAGATGATCCGAAGAAGTTGGAACCAACCAACTACGGCGCTTGCAAGCGCCGCTTCGCCCTGATTGGTCGGATCATCCACTTCCGGCGCTCGGCGCTCGTCGACGTCCATGTAGTGCAACAAGCATTAGTCTTAATAAAAAAAAGATGTGTTTCAAACAATGTAATTTTGCTAAAGAAACAAGGCAAAATAAATAAATAAAAATAAATAAATTTGTTGTAACACATGGAGAGATCTTGTCACGTGAGAGACTATGGCCATAATTTTAATAATTTTTCGTAGGAATACCCGTTATAGGGTGCACACCAGCTTTACCTGATGTGCCCCTCTTCAGGTGACGAAGGCCCGGTATTATAACGCCCGGCTAAATATTTAGCCCACCGCCAACTTGTTTTCTCCATGGCAAC
>OX246743.1:28648034-28663233 GCA_945910005.1 Isoperla grammatica
ACAGTTATTTGTTTAGTGGTGTACACACACGCATTGTTGTTTGACTTTACGCAACGCCCTCTTTGTGCAGATGCAACAGGTCTATTGTCTCTTGGCGAGCAAAGAATTCGCTTCTTCAACACCGGAAACAAACAGTCGTTTAATAAGAGCTCGCGTGAGATACTGACCTGAATTAGAAGCCATCTTACGTCACATCACATCACATCACATCACATTCGATTCGATTATCAGTCACGATCAGACAAAAAGCGTCGCGAAGCGTTTTGTGGAACGGCCGCGTTTGGCGTTCTCGTTTCAGCCTTTGTCTCTCTTGAGTACCTGTACACTCACTCAATGTACCACTCACTGGTGTTTGTACATCCACTCAATGTACCACTCAATGGTGTTTGTACATTCTCTCAATCTACCACTCAATGGTGTATGTACATCCACTGAACGCTGTATGTACCACTCAATGGTGTATGTACATCCACTGAACGCTGTATGTACCACTCAATGGTGTATGTACCACTCAATGGTGTATGTACAGCAACTCAACGCTGTATGTACCACTAAATGGTGTATGTACAGCCACTCAACGCTGTATGTACCACTCAATGGTGTTTGTACATTCTCTCAATGTACCACTCAATGGTGTATGAACATCCACTGAACGCTGTATGTACCACTCAATGGTGTATGTACCACTCAATGGTGTATGTACAGCAACTCAACGCTGTATGTACCACTAAATGGTGTATGTACAGCCACTCAACGCTGTATGCACCACTCAATGGTGTATATACATCCACTCAACGCTGTATGTACATCCACTCAACGCTGTATGTACCACTCAATGGTGTATGTACAGCCACTCAACGCTGTATGTACCACTCAATGGTGTATGTACAGCCACTCAACGCTGTATGTACCACTCAATGGTGTATCTACAGCAACTCAACGCTGTATGTACCACTCAATGGTGTATCTACAGCAACTCAACGCTGTATGTACCACTCAATGGTGGATGTACAGCCACTCAACGCTGTATGCACCACTCATGGTGTCTGTACATACACTCAACGCTGTATGTACCACTCAATGGTGTATGTACATCCACTCAACGCTGTATGTACCACTCAATGGTGTATGTACAGCCACTCAACGCTGTATGCACCACTCAATGGTGATGTACATCCACTTATAACGCTGTATGTACCACTCAACGGTGTATGTACATCCACTTAATTATGTGATAGTAACTACTGCTACTACTGGTAGTATGAACTGACTAACTGCTAAGCCGTGTTTCCTGCACAACTCAAGCTACTGGCGAGCGGTTGATGGCTGCACTCAGCACTCCACGATTTCTGAGCAAGTCTGCCAACATGGAGAACTGATCTATATAACTATTTATCTACTCGCTATGCAACTCTGTATTGATCAACACAGTGCGTGTTGTCGAAACTCCTTCTTTCTGTTCCTTGATCAGTTCTCAACAACAAGCGAACAGGTCTAGTCGTGCTACCGTCCATTAGCACAATAACGTTTCCAATCAGGAAGAATACTTGAAACGACTAGTAAGCGCTCATCAAAGTAGAAGCGAAAAAAGGTGTGAAAGTTTCTAAATTAGATTCTAATGAAAACAATTACGGCCGGATGGAGATTGGCGGAGTTTATTATAGACGAGTAGATTTCCCGCCCAATAAAAGAGATTTCTATTGGTTGCGTCGAGTAGGATGCTACAAAATATATATTCAATAAAATATTGTGATGTATTGCGTAAAGCAGTTCGTAATCATTTCCTGGACAGTTGTAATTATAGGGAATACATAAATTGTGACGCGAAGAATTTTAATAAATAATTAGTATTCGCAGTTTTAGTTGGTTGTTTCCTGTCTTATATCATTGCATTGCACACATCCAAACCTCACTAGGTACAAATTGTAATTTACAATTTTTAACAATGTATAACGCATTATTTTTGTCTGTTGTTTATAGAAAAGCGTAACGAAATGATGGAGTGTTCAGTGTTGTGTATATCTACACGTCCAAACCATATCCCCAAAATTAAACATAATAATTAGTAATAATTGCCGACTCACAAATCTCTAGAAGATTATGTGGGCTTCTAATTTAATTGTTCTACAATTAATGTATGTTTCATAATATTGAAATTATTAGTTCGTATAAAATTTAAAATATATTTTTGTGTGATGTATGTATACACACAATAACAAAACAAATATATCTGAATCTGAATTATAACATGCTTGCATGTACGTTTTACATTTATTTTAACATTTAATAATAATAATTTATGTACTAATTTATCTGTTAATAATACAATTAATAATTAATCAAAATTTAATAATAATAACCTTTTATAAACATCATTTAGACTTTCATTTTAAAGACAACTAAGATCAGATCATTAAACATTTTTTTAAAGCAATATACAAACGCTTCCTACTTGATATTTTTCAAAAATAAAAACAGTTTCGGTATTATCATTCAGTAACGATGGTCATGAACGTTATTACGCCAAACCTGCTTCGACGCTGTCTTGCTCAGAAAACGGTTGCGAAACCGATCGAGTCTCTCATACACACACCTAAAAGGAGAAATAAGTCAAATTTCTCCAAATGAAAACCTTCACAATTTAGAATTAATTATATACCGTCACCTTTCGTCTATATAATTTCCGACCACTCCTAATTTCCGAGGATGAACCATATTATGGGAGGTGCAAAGCGAAAGTTCCTCCACCAGGATATACACACACACGTATGACTCAACGTGGTGTGACCTCCAGAGGTCAACAAACAAGTGAATTACTGCACAAACACTTGCTGTATATCATAGCGAGCGCGCACTTGAATCAGCTGACTTTGGTTGGACGCGTGGGATGGTGAGATGGAGGCCACGCCCACTTTCAAGCAACACTCGCAATTATCAGGAAACCTTCATCAAAGCTTTGAGAGCTCATTGGAATCATTGATTTATCGTGTTTACACGTTGTGCGCGCGGCTATCAATATATATCGATCGATAGATCGTCAATCATAGGCGTGTATACGCGAGTTATCTTTCGATTTCGAGTTTCTAAACTTTCGTTTTAATGACGAGATTTCGGAGCGTTTTGCAGCATGTTTACTTGTTCATAATAAGGAGAGGCAGACTTCTGTATTTAGGGAGGCTTATCTTTCCCTCTTCGCCGGCTGGGGTATTAATATTACTATCGTTATTCTTATGCAACGCATCAGAATAATAATAATACTAGGAAAACGCTCTGTTTGACGCGTTGATAAGCGAGCGCGTCAATATCTACGAACTTTCTGGCGAAAAGTTTTCAATGCTAATACGAACAACAATTAACAACAATTCAAGGATGCGCATTTCAAATTTTTTTCTTATTTCCATGGCTATTATACTTCCCGACATTGTTGGACGTCGTGCAGTGTGCGTTGCTAAGAATTTTCGGTGTCTTGTTTTCGCCGCGGTCCGCCACCGTTACTAACAGTTATTGACAGCAATAGAAATGTAATTTCTACCTCGAATACGTATCTGATTGCGTTTAAATTAAAATATTCGTGACCGGACAAAAATTTACTATAAGATAGCCACCTCACATTTTTCTGTTACTGTGTTTCAGAAAAATATTTTCGAGAAACTTTTGTGTAACTTTGCCAATATGTATTGTATCGCCATAAAATGAACATAGTCGTGACCGGAAAAAAGTTTAAAAAAATATGGCTATCTCACATTTTGCCGCCATTTTGTTTCAGAAAAATAGTTTGCAGTAACTATGGTGTAACTTTGTAACTTTTCAAACGATTTTGCCTCAAAACTATACACCTTCAATCCACATCGAGGCTTGTGGATGGTCCAAATTTCAAGTTGATCGGACTTTCCGTTCGACCGCTATCGACAGACATAAAAAAAAACAAAACAAACAAACAAACAAACAAACAAACAAACAAACAAACAAACAGAATGAAGTGCCATAAGAGTCAAGTGGAGACGCTCGCTTCGCTCGCTTAATAATATTATTATTTATTTATTATGTTATTATTTATATTATATTATATTTGTATTTATTTAGTATTTATAATAATACTAATAATAATAATAATGTACCTTAGTGATATTTGTATTTATATTAGCATTTATTATGTTTTTTTGTGTATCACCAATGTCTTTGTATTTTGTGTCTTCTATCTATACCACAAATTATTTCATCTTTTTGTTATTGTTCTGATGGATTATCTTACAATGATAAGTATTCGGGCTTAGTGGACATATGGTGTAATAATAAATTATGTATACATTAAATCTAATAAAACGTATTTAAAAATAATATATATTTTCAATATATAATAATTGAGTTACATTATGCACACAATATAATACAAACAATTGATGGTGGCAAGATTATAGAAAGGAACGTCCCAGGGCTCGATCCCAGTATTGTTCCTTGTGTCCGATCTCAATCTAAAATGAGCTAATAGTGTCTGGCATGGAAATTATTATTTTTTTTTTTTTGCCTGTCACCTTATTTTTTAATAAACTTGTTGATACAAAAGCCAAAATTATAATCAGCAAGTTTTTACAACATCTTTACATTGACATTTTTAACACATTGATGGTGGCAAGATAATAGAAAGAAACGTCCCAGGTGCTGTCAAGGCCGCCGTTTGTCGAGGTGTTCTTATTGTATTTACTATTTACATATTTATTAATAAAATCCACTGCTCGAATAAAACTCTAGTGGTTGTTGCTTGCGCAGGCGCTGAGGATGCCGGGACGGGATGGGGTAATATGACAGCAGCCGCTCTCCGGAAGATCCGGTTCCGCTGTGACTTCGTGGGCGCGACCATCACGGACGTCCTCAAGGACAGGGGGTGGACGCAGGTAGAGGGGGAGGACGATGTCTCCTGGAGTCTCTTCTGGTGCGAGGTCACCAAACTGAGGGAGACGATGGATGCAAGGTATAGGGGCGGCAACAGGTAGCAATAGGTACAGTTCTAGGGCTGTATCACAGCGAGGTCAACAAACTGAGGGAGACGATGGATGCAAGGTATAGGGGCGGCAACAGGTAGCAATAGGTACAGTTCTAGGGCTGTATCACAGCGAGGTCAACAAGCTGAGGGAGACGATGGATGCAAGGTATAGGGGCGGCAACAGGTAGCAATAGGTACAGTTCTAGGGCTGTATCACAGCGAGGTCAACAAGCTGAGGGAGACGATGGATGCAAGGTATAGGGGCGGCAACAGGTAGCAATAGGTACAGTTCTAGGGCTGTATCACAGCGAGGTCACCAAACTGAGGGAGACGATGGATTCAATTCAAGGTATTCGCTCTCTCAAGGACGAATTATGATGACGTCACTATCTAAAATGGCGGCAACAAGGGATACTTTTGGCGGTCTTTCTCCACAAACAATTGCAATGACGTCCAATCCGCACAAAGCAAGACGATGCTCGCGTTACTTTAGTACTCCTTGGCTCTAGGGAAAAGTTTTCCCGCTAGGAAGCGTATCTATAAGCTCTACGATAGCGACGTAGGGCGGCAAGTAGGCTAACACAAGGTACAGTTCTAGAGCTGTATCACATTAAAACTACTCAATGCTGGCAGTATAGCTTTAGGAACACTAGCCTAGCAACAACTGCTCAGTCCTCATAACCGGGCCCAGCAAAAAGTAATACTCTCATCGATCATGCGGGTAAACAAGGGAAAAAGTTACTATCGATCGATCTATTGCGATTTATCGATTTACCTGGGTGAACCTCCTGCGGCCAGGGATTATTGGCCTCGTCCGTAGGTTGTGCTTTTATCATTACACCTGCGAATAATTGTCCAACATGATTTATTCCGCATTATTATAATATGCTAACGAGTCGAGTGTAAATACCATGGGCGGGGGGGCTGTAGCCTCGTCGGTGATTTACTATCCAAGGCTCAAAGGGCGATCCCCCCCTCATTATTTGTTGGACAATGCTGGTATTGTCGTCGGTACATCGAACCCCCTCGCTCACGTGGGGGGAACTGCCCCCGGTCTGATCCCCACCGAGGCGTATAGAGACGCGATGCTGGGGCCAGCTAGGATGTTGAGGAAATTCTTATGTGCTAGTCAGATTTTTGCACCTTTTGAATTAAATTTTCATGGTTTTAATTATACTGATGTTAAGTTTCAAAGAATTTGCTGAAAATAAAATACTAAATGTTTCCATCATTATAAAAACATGAATATTTTCAATTAATAAGCAATATTATTGACGTTGTGAATTTAAGTTATTCCTTAATTAATAGTTATATATTAATTAATTAATTTTTTAATTAATTAATTAATTAATGTGTTGATATATTTTTTACTATCTCTATTGGGATGTTTGTGCCTTTTCCTGGACCTTTTTTCTCTGTTCCTCTAGATCTATATGGACCTTTGGCCCATCGTTTAATACTTGATTGTTCTAATAGTATAATGGTCTATAATCTACGGTTGGTTACATATAAAACATATTACAAGTAACCGTTATTCATGTCCTGTGTCTGCAATACAAAACCTTTCATCCACCGAAGTTTACTGACCGACGTCTGAGACGCAGAAGCCAATCAATGCATATTATAACAAACATGTGGTCGATATAACTGCGGATCCCAGCGAACAATGTCATTGTGTGCATCTGTTGCAGTCATAACGGGAATGTTACATAAATACATTTGATCACGGTGGTGTTGGCGTTACAAAAACAAAAACAAATACATGGAGACCAGTTGTTGAAAACTGTGAATGACTTTACGAAATCAGATGACTTTCCTTTTATTCGCTGAGTGATAGCGGGAAGGAATATTGTTCGGAAGGTCGCCGGTACGATTCACACCGCCGGCAATGTTGGATTGAGGTTGTTGGATCGCAGGTTTTCCTCGATCGTAAAGAAAGTACTGGAGTGCCCCCCAAACCTCCCCCCTCCCCCCGAACTATCCGCACATTCCTGCACACCTCGTACCGCAGCATTACTCTTACTCATTACTCATTAGTATTAATGCTTGCAACCTTTGTTCTACGGTCGATATTTCAATCACTGAAATATTGAAGTAGGAAATAAAACTGTTTCTTGAAAATAACTTTTTTTTATACATTTCTTAATTCAATGATGATGATTTTTGGGCTTTACGTCCCATATTTTTGCATCTCTGGCTAATTGAGACGATGAGGAGGGTAATATATGAAGATGAAACACGCCACATGTCCGAATCAGAACCATTGTACATTGCGGGAGTCGTCATAAGGAGAGTCCAGCAAGGGAGGGTAGGCCCAGTGGAAGGAGAAGTCTTCAGTGGGACAGTGGGGTTGGGGGAAAGGGACAGGGTTTCCTAGCAGAGTCACTCTGAACCTATTTTACCCCTGGCCGAGACGGAGTTTCTTATCTCAAACTGTGATGAATAGTCATTATGTTGTGCTGACGATTCGAAACCCCTTAATAATTATTGTTTGGTCAACATTAGCCAGTGTGTTATTTGGCGGGAGATGTTACATCATGTTGACTGATAACAGACGTCTGCAGCCCAACCAGAGGATCCCTCACTTCCGCAACCACTACGAGCTGCGAGCTGCGGCTGCTGTTGTTGTTGTTGTTGTTGTTGTTGTTGTTGTTGTTGTTGTTGTTGCTGTACATGTTGACTGATAACAGACGTCTGCAGCCCAACCAGAGGATCCCTCACTTCCGCAACCACTACGAGCTGACGCGCAAGAATCTTCTCGCGCGCAATCTCAAGAGATTCAAACGCAAGAACCAGCGCGAAAACAGACCGGAAGTGGCCGACTTATGTGACTGTATGCCCCTCACCTTCGAGATACCGGTAACACATCGGCTTAGCAGCGTCCCTTTAGCAGGGAAGGATACCTCTACGTCAAAAACAGCACCAAATTGTCGTTTTTAAATTATATTTCAAGAATGGGCTTTGAAATCGAAAATCTGAATCAACAGCGCACTTTGGTTTGGTAAGACCTACATACTGAATGCTCTAAATTGTGTCTTACATTATAATCAGTAAAGGGTTTTATTTCTAATTCATTTTATTACTAATTATCATTTTAACAATTAAAATAACTATGCTAATGGTTATAATATTTCATTCAGTCTATAGGGTTTACCAAAACAGAATGCGCTGTTGACTCAGATTTTTAATTTCAAGAGGCATTCTTGAGATATAATTAAAAAATGAAAATTGTCTGCGGTTTTTGACGTAGAGGTACCTTCCGCTCGTGTTGATTTCATATTTTGTATTTAAAGGGGTATTCAGGCAAGAAACAAAGAAATCATACTTATCTATGAGATGATGATCCATAAGTGTAAAAACGTTCCTATCCCAAAGAGAAAGAGAGGACAAAATTAATGAAATCGCATAATTCTGGCTAATTTCTCAACAATTATTTTTCTTACGAGGGATTAGCATTGTACGTGATTGCCGGGTTGCAATAATAACGGAATTAGAACGTAACTCGAGAAAATTATTTAACTCAGGTGACATATTAATCAAGTTACAGAACACCTGCGTTCATATCAAAGACTTAATAATTTATATCTGCTCTATATCTTTTATATCTTTTGTCTTGTTGTCTTAGGGTGAAAACTGAAAAGCACGTACTGGATAATTTCCATAAAAGAATCACTGCTGGGCAACTAGCCTAAATGATACGATTTCGTTAATTTTTTCCTTTTTTCTCTTTGGGGTTAGAACTTTTTTACACATCATTATTTTTCATGGATGGAATATGTATGATTTTTTTAGTTTCTGACCTGAATACACTTTTCATCCTCGGGTTTATTTCATAATGTAATTATTCATATTGTTTATATAAAATTATAATATATATGATATGAAATATGGTTTTTTTTTAGTATGCTACTGTGGGGTTTGTATGATGTGACGTAAGCCTTGTGGGCATGGGTCTCTAAACAAGAACACGCGTATACCTTTGTGCGTGAGCTTCTTTGTGTGCGTTATACAGGAAATAATCTAAAATGCAAATATTTGAACAAAAAAAATTACTTTCCAAATTCCGGATTGCGTCTTGTTTACATATCGTTTGAAGATCCGAGATTTCGCTGCTGCCCGTAAAGCGTTGATTTTCATTATAAGCGATTACGTTGCAACTTGTTTAGTTCCATTACCATGAAAGTAATTATAGCATTAGGAAGTGGTTTAGATTAGAGCAGGGGTGTCCAGACGGCAATAGCTCGTCATGTGGTTGAGGCGCGGATCTTACGCGTATGCTATACCACCTATAGGGTGTATTCACGTATTGCGCATGGTGGCCACATTGGAGGTCACAATGGCATGTGATTGGTAGTTCATTGTTACTATGTTACAGCTGGCGTTTGATGCAAATTCAACTGTTCTCTAACTTTGGTTTGCTGTTATTACTTAAAACCAACATAAACAAACTCTTTTGTCTCGATTACTCTTTTAATCGTTTACAAAAGCATACAATAATCATTTTCGTACACTTTATCGGAGGATGTACGTGTTCAAATTCTTATATTTCTCCGTAAATAATATTGTTCTTTATCTATTGACAGCTAAATGAAACTTGAAATAGTACTATGGGTGGCCTCCAATATGGCCGATGTGACGTCACGTGAATACTCCCTATAGTATATTCCATTTCAAATTATACACACTTGTTAAATCAACCATAAAAATAACTTAGTGTTATTAGAGAATTCAAATGTCAATCGTTTCTATCTTTCGCAAAGTACTCACCATCCCTTTAAGTATAGGCAGCTCCAAACTATATTGGCCTCAACGGCAGCGCAAAAAATAACTAATTGGTTTTAATTATTAACTTTTGCGATCCTCAAATTCGTTACTTAAATTGAGATTTTAGGTTATTCATTTCGAGGACAAAATAATCGGAGGGTACTTATTTTTGGAAGCTATGCAACCACCTTTCTTGCGGGCTAGCAGAGACCCTGTAAACGTGATTGAAGTTTACAACCTTGTACAAAGAGAGCAATAAACCAGCCGCGATCGAACTTAAAATTTGCCGCTGTGGTATTTGATATTAAAAGAACTATAGGGGAGTGGGTTCCATTCCCGCACAAGGCACGGTTTCCTTGAAATTGCCACTTTCATCTGACATCCCTCATCGTCTTGAATCGCACGGTTCAATAGAAGAGACCAAGGTCCACTAGATCGCTTGTAGCACAGATAAGGGATTGCTTGTAGCAATTACACCGCTAGGAGTAAATCCAGTAGACCTTGAGAAGAGACATAAAGCAACAAGAATCGTAACCTAAATAACCTTACCGATGCTTTCGTCGTAGAAGTCGAGTGACTTATGGCCAATCGGCGAGCTGTGTTTGAAATTAGATCTCACCTATGACGTCAGCATCGGCAACGTTGCCAAAGTGTGCACCTGCTCGTTGGGCACTCCTGCCTTCGTTATATTGGAGCGTATCATCGTAACTCGGGCAGCGTTGCATAATGAACCCATCTGGGCATCGTACTGGATAATAACCTAACATTCCATCAAAGATTCTGTCGTTATTGCGATTAGGTTACATATACAACACATCACCTTGTTTGCCAGATATAATGGATAGTGGATACTGTAACGACATAATGGATACGACAATGGATAATGATAATGGAACGACAGATGTGGTCTTAAGGCTGTATGTTCAGATACCCGATTTCGTTTTGAAAAAGTTGCTTTAAAATTGTTTAAATTTTCCCAAAACAAAATCAAAATATGTCGCCCTACACTGAATTTCATGCTTATTCGTGTGAATGTGTTTTTACTCCAATACATATTTCCGTTTTGCATATGTTCTTAATTAGGTGTGAAAGGTGTCCAACAACGCTGTGGGAATTCAAAACATGACCTCCAGACTTAGTATCACGTCCATCCACTGAGCCATATCATGTTATTATACCTATTCGTACAGATCCCTGCTTCAGTTGACTAAACAGGTCTAATAATTTGATGTTTGGATAATTGGCGGAGGAGGTGGGGGGGGGGGGGGGGGATTGTGCGTGAGCAGTTAGTAGGAGTCAATCGTAGCATAATGACTGAGAAAATCCATTATAGAATCTTCAGTTCAGCCAGGATGGTTGGTGCCCGGTCGTCGCTCTAGAGTGTATTTGTTCTATCTCCATATTTTCTAATCCCAAGTAAATGGAGTGCAAAGTTGGGACTACCATTAGGCCTAGAAATAAATTAATATTGGCACCCACAGTTGCACACATTGTTTAGTTTTTATTAAAGGACTGCTAAAGCTAAGTTTTACAGGCAAAAATATCTCTCAGTAGGGTAAATATTGATACTTCCTCTTGGAGATAGAACAATCGTTGTTACAACAACTATGAAATGATTTCCGCCTAATGTTCCAACTCCATTTTTTTGTGGGGAAATAAGGTTTTTGGAAGGTTTATTTACATAACTACATTATCATAATGAAAAACCATGTTAATTTAATATTTTATTGCACTTTATGATATGTAATGCATAATTGAAACCTTAAAATCTGCATTAATGGCTAGTTGGTTTAATTTGTTTAGGTTTAAACACAAATTCACCACAATCATCATTATCCATGATGACAGCTAGGTTCATTGGTATTATTAAGCGAGCGTAGCGAGCGTATCCATTAGACCTTTAAGGCACTTCGTTCTGTTTTTTTTGCGTTTTTTTTTTTGCATAAATATGAGACGTTAAGCCCCATTAATCAATTAATCAAAGTCCAATCAACTTGAAATTTGGCCCATCCACAAGCCTCGATGTGGATTGAAGGTGTATAGTTTTGTGACAAAATCGTTCGAAAAGTTATAAAGTTACACCATAGTTACTGCAAAATATTTTTATGAAACAAAATGGCGGCACAATGTGAGATAGCCATATTTTTATAAAGATGTTTCCGGTCTCGAATATGTACATGTTGTGGCGATCTAATAAGTATTGGCAAAGTTACACGAAAGTTACTCGTAAGTATTTTTCTGAAACACTGTAACAGCAAAATGTGAGGTGGCTATACTATAGTAAATTTTTGTCAGGTCACGAATATACTAATGTAAATGCGACTTGATACGTATTAGAGGCAGAAATTACATTTCTATTGCTGTCAATAACTGTTAGTAACGGGTGCGGACCGTATTGAAAACATGACGACGAAAATTCTTAGCAACGCACATTGAACTGCATTCAACAATGTCGGAAAGTATAAAAGCTATGGAAATTATTATTATGTGTATATTACATTTATTATTATATTATGTATTCTATTTTTATTATAATTATTATTATTATTTTTATTTTATTGTTGCAATACATACAAACTCGGTCAAAACCGGCATAAACATGTTGTACGGACACAAATGTCAAGTATTTCCATGTGTTTACCTTATTAAAATCTACTTAGAACTATTATTATTATTATTATTATTATTATTATTATTTTTATTATTATTATTATTATTATTATTATTATTATTATTATTATTATTATTATTATTATTATTATTATTATAATTATTATTGTTATTATTATTATTATTATGTATATATTACATTTATTATTATATTATATATTCTATTTTTATTATAATTATAATTATTATTATTATTATTATTATTATTATTATTATAATTATTATTGTTATTATAATTATAATTAGGCTATTATTATTATTATTATTATTATTATTTTTATTATTATTATTATTTTTTTATTATTATTATTATTATTATTATTATTATTATTATTATTATATATTGTTATAATTATTATTTATTATACGTATTTACTAACCTGGTTTCTTGTTAAGTTTTACTGTGTATGTTTTTCTCCCTTGTTGTCTTTATTATATTTACCATTGTGAAATTGCTCTAATTCTGTGTAAAAAAAGGCATAATAATAATCTAACTACCAAATTTAGGTCGGCGCTTGCGACTTGACACTTTAAACATTTAAATGTTTACGACGCCATTGCTCAGGCGTTTCTTAAGCTTCGGCGTGTTTCATTGGTTTATTCGAAAGGCAGTGATGAGTTTACGGCGCAAAAATGGAGATACACCATTTGAATTCTCAAAGAAGGTCGTGATGGAGATAAACCATTTGAATTCTCACATCACTTCGTCGAATGGATATAACACAAATGTTTTTACCCTTCTATGAGCAAAATATGGACATAGGACAAAATGTAAGAATGGAGTTAAAACACACGTATTCTAAAGAACAGGAAATCATCGCTAACTCAAAAATGACCGGAAATGGAGTTAGAACACTTGCATTCTCAGGCGACGCGGTATCGAACCATCGACCTCCCGAATTAGAGTCTCGTATGCTATAGCTGAACCATCTTTACAGTAAAGTGCTATCACGATGTAGACTATAGGGTGTATTCACGTATTGAGCATGGTGGCCACAATAGCATGTGATTGGTTGTTCATTGTTACTATGTTTCAGCTGGCGTTTGATGCAAATTCATGTGTTCTTTAACTTTGGTTTGCTATTATTACTTAAAATCAACATAAACAAACTCTTTTGTCTCGATTACTCTTTTAATTTAAGCGAGCGAAGCGAGCGTTTCCACTTGACTCTTATGGCACTTCATTCTGTTTTTTTTTTTTTTTTTTTTTTTTTTTTTTTTTTTTTTTTTTTTTTATGTCTGTCGATAGCGGTCGAACGGAAAGTCCGATCAACTTGAAATTTGGACTATCCACAAGCCTCGATGTGGATTGAAGGTGTATAGTTTTGAGGCAAAATCGTTCGAAAAGTTACAAAGTTACACCATAGTTACTGCAAAATATTTTTCTGAAACAAAATGGCGGCAAAATGTGAGATGGCCAGATTTTTCTACAGATTTTTCCGGTCACGAATATGTTAATGTAATGGCGATCTGATAAGTATTGGCAAAGTTACACGAAAGTTACTCGAAAATATTTTTCTCAAACGCAGTAACGGCAAAATGTGAGGTGGCTATCTTATAGTAAAGTTTTGTCCGGTCACGAATATACTAATGTAAACGCGATCCGATACGTATTAGAGGCAGAAATTACATTTCTATTGCTGTCAATAAGTGTTAGTAACGGTGGCGGACCGTGTTGAAAACATGACCACGAAAATTCTTAGCAACGCACATTGCACTGCATACAACAATGTCGGAAAGAATAATAGCCATGGAAATAAGAACAATTTTTGCAATGCGCATTCTTGAATTGTTGTTAATTGTTGTTCGTATTAGCATTGAAAACTTTTCGCCAGAAAGTTCGTAGATATTGACGCGCTCGCTTATCAACGCGTCAAACAGAGCGTTTTCCTAGTTAAGCGAGCGAAGCGAGCGTTTCCACGAGACTCTTATGGCACTTCGTTCTGTTTTTTTTTTTTTTTTTTTTTGTGTGTACTAGACTCTTATGGCACTTCATGCTGTTTGTTTTTTGTCTTGTTTTTATGTCTGTCGATAGCGGTCGAACGGAAAGTCCGATCAACTTGAAATTTGGACCATCCACAAGCCTTGATGTGGATTGGAGGTGTATAGTTTTGAGGCCAAATCGTTCGAAAAGTTACAAAGTTACACTCAATAACTGTTAGTAACGGTGGCGGACCGCCGCGAAAACACTAGACAGACAACGAAAATTCTTAGCAACGCAAATTGCACTGCATTCAACAATATCGGGAAGTATAATAGCTATGGAAATTAGACAAAATTTTGAAATGCACATTCTTGAATTGTTGTTAATTGTTGTTTTTATTAGCTTTGAGATCTTTCCGCCAGAAAGTTCGTAGATATGGACGCGCTCGCTTATCAACGCGTCAAGCAGAGCGTTTTCCTAGTCGTTTACAAAGGCATACAATACACTACAACCTGTTATATTTCCCCGTAAACAATATTATTCGTTTTCTATTGACAGCTAAATGAAACTTGAAACAGTACTTAAGGTGGCCTCCAATATGGCCGATGTGACGTCACGTGAATACTCACTATAGGGAGTATTCACGTGACGTCACATCGGCCATATTGGAGGCCACCTATAGTACTATTTCAAGTTTCAACATCTTTGAGATTTATGTTGACAGTTTAGCTGTTAACAGAAGACGAATATGTTTACGGGGAAATATGACCGTTTGAACACGTATATAACCCAATAAAGGTTATACGCAAATGATTATGTGTGCCATTGTAAACCAAAAAAAAAATGGCCAAAATACGAGA
>OX246743.1:28663433-28755933 GCA_945910005.1 Isoperla grammatica
TTTTTTTGCCTTCTCTAATTATAATTCGTCTTAATTTCACGTTGCTCTTTCGTGATTGATTTGTATTTGCAATTGAACTAAAAGTATTTTTTAAATTTATTTGCAAGGATGTATAATAGGCAACACGCGTACGATTTTTTTTGTTAAAACCAAACACAGTTTAATAGTATTAGATACAAAAAGTATATTAATGCAAGTCGCACGTAAAAAAGAAATTTTTAAATAGGTTTAATGTGGTCGCATTTATTGAAGTTTAAACTGGGGATCTGAAACGCGTACAGGTGGCTGTGACGCAATGGTTCTGTAGACGTGGCAGAACAGACCAATCGCTGAGGCGGTGAGCGTACGCAGAACAAAACTATGACGGTCAAATCCACTCTTACATGGCGGCGGCTCGTTTTTCGCGCTCTTTTATTTATCGTTACTAAACCAATTATTTTGAGGCATAGACTGATTCGTTTTTCAAAATTCAAAGACACAAAATTATTAAATGAGAGACAAGGTATTTAAAAATCGATTAAAATTTTCATACGCTTGTTCCCTATTCATAGGTTGCACGTAGGTCTCATCTGTGCGCGTGGCGGGCCACATTTGTGATCAAACTTTGACGTTGCCATGGAGAAACAATTGAAGACTGTAGTGGTAAAACACATACATTCCTAATTCTTGCAAATTCATTTTTTTTTATTTTTATATAAAATTGGTATGTGCGGTAACTTTTTATTTTTTTATTACTTATGTTTACTTTTTAAATTCTATTTTAGAATTTAAATAGAATATTTAAATAGAATTTTTTAATAAGACGATTTTAGGCTTATTTATTAAATTTCAATTATATTTGCCAATTATCTAGGGTTGGTTCTTATCAATTGTGTCACAATCATGGCCACTGTGACGTCACGTGGGAACTATGAATAGCAAGTCTACTGTCTACTGTTTACTGTTTACTGTCCACTGTTTTGTCCACTGTCCACTGTCCTACCTGTCTACTGTCTACTGTCTACTGTCTACTGTCTACTGTCTACTGTCTACTGTCTACTGTCTACTGTCTATACTGTCTACTGTCTACTGTCTACTGTCTACTGTCTACTGTCTACTGTCTACTGTCTACTGTCTACTGTCTACTGTCTACTGTCTACAGGCGAGGACAAGGCGACGCCGGGCAGCAAGTGGAGTCTGCGCCGACTACGACGCTATCTGACGGGTAGACACGGAGTCAAACGAGTGGATCAGCTGCTGCAAGACATAGCGGCCATTGTGATGACGAGCCTGAACTGCGTGCAGAGCGTCATCATGAACGACAAACACTGCTTCGAGCTGTACGGGTACGACGTGCTGTTGGACGAGTCGTTGAAACCGTGAGTCACGTGACTTAGATCTCTCGACAATATTGTGTGTGAATTGTGCTTCTCTGCTTAAACAGGCAGCGTTTACATCCAGCTGACGTGCGTAAATTGACGTACGCCTAATTCACATATTCTTGAAATGTAGGTTTTATGACTGAATAGGATAGACATAAAATAAAAAAAAATAAAAAATACAACCTTAATGCCCCGTCTGGACCTGGGTTAGAATTTGGCCCAGATGGAACCAGTCACTCTGCCAGTCGTAAGAGGTGACGATACGAGGTCCTCCCTTTTCCTTCTTATTCAATTTAACTCATTTAAATAATATATATATATATAATTTGTATATAGTACGAAAACAATCTTACGGTGAAACCAATCCAACGTTTATGTTCATAAAATAATTGTCAACGTTGTGAATGTTTTCGTACTATACATTTTGCAACCAACAAAATCTAAGAAGTCATATATATTTATATATTTATTAATTTATATTGGATAGCGAGGAAGATTAATGGCTGAAAAGTCATCATCGCATAAGAGGAAAAATATATATATATATATATATATATATATATATATATATATATACAAACCACGCTAAAATTCATTATCTCATTTTATTATTTTTATTGTTCGTTAGTGGAATGTAAGTGTTTCATATCTTTTTCGATGTTGCTCATTTGAATTGTTGAAGTGTCTGCGTCACAAACGTGACGTCACAACGTGCAACAGGTGGCTGCTGGAGGTGAACGCGTCCCCCTCCCTCACGGCCACGGACCCCCGCCGACTACGTCATGAAGTACAACCTGCTAGAGGACCTGCTCAACACGTCATAACATGCTACAGGTGGCTGCTGGAGGTGAACGCGTCCCCCTCCCTCACGGCCACGGACCCCGCCGACTACGTCATGAAGTACAACCTGCTACAGGACCTGCTCAACACGTCACAACATGCTACAGGTGGCTGCTGGAGGTGAACGCGTCCCCCTCCCTCACGGCCACGGACCCCGCCGACTACGTCATGAAGTACAACCTGCTACAGGACCTGCTCAACACGTTACAACATGCTACAGGTGGCTGCTGGAGGTGAACGCGTCCCCCTCCCTCACGGCCACGGACCCCGCCGACTACGTCATGAAGTACAGCCTGCTACAGGACCTGCTCAACACGTCACAACATGCTACAGGTGGCTGCTGGAGGTGAACGCGTCCCCCTCCCTCACGGCCACGGACCCCGCCGACTACGTCATGAAGTACAACCTGCTACAGGACCTGCTCAACACGTTACAACATGCTACAGGTGGCTGCTGGAGGTGAACGCGTCCCCCTCCCTCACGGCCACGGACCCCGCCGACTACGTCATGAAGTACAGCCTGCTACAGGACCTGCTCAACACGTCACAACATGCTACAGGTGGCTGCTGGAGGTGAACGCGTCCCCCTCCCTCACGGCCACGGACCCCGCCGACTACGTCATGAAGTACAACCTGCTACAGGACCTGCTCAACACGTCATAACATGCTACAGGTGGCTGCTGGAGGTGAACGCGTCCCCCTCCCTCACGGCCACGGACCCCGCCGACTACGTCATGAAGTATAACCTGCTGTAGGACCTGCTCAACACGTCACAACATGCTACAGGTGGCTGCTGGAGGTGAACGCGTCCCCCTCCCTCACGGCCACGGACCCCGCCGACTACGTCATGAAGTATAACCTGCTGGAGGACGTGCTCACTATCGTGGACCTCGAGGGCCGGTTGTCTGGAGATGAGGGCCGGGTGGGCGGCTTCGACGTCATCTGGAACGACGGCCCCGTGACCTTGAGATGCCCGGGGGCGACGCTGTGCGGATCGACGACGCCCTACGTCGCGACGCTTCACACGGACAGACTGAACGCGCACCTCGGTGAGTCTTGGAATCCTGGGCCCAGATTCAAAAAGGTGCCTAAAGGTCAATCAGCCTTGAGAAGCACAGTAGATGAATGCAGTATACCCGCTAAAAGCGGCCATAAAAAGAAGGTTTACAGAAATCTCGAAAACATTCACCTACGGAAGTCGAAGTGCGGTCCATTTGAGAGCACAAGTGTTTCAATGGTGAGGGTTAATGTTTTCTAGATGCCTTTTGAGTGGGGTGGAACGAGCATGAGCCGAGAGGCAACAACAGATCGAGGCTCCATTCATCCACTATGTTCCCAAAGCTGATTCCACTGTAAGTGCTTAGACGTCCTAGTTTAGGCAATAAATCACGCATTTGTCGTTCTGCAATGACATAAAGATATAAAATGTAGTAAAATATCTACAATTTAACTAATAATATGTTATTTGTGAATGTGTAGTAATACACATCGACGATTTATCTTGATTTATCTAGCTAGTTTAGTGTAGTAACTTAAGAGTTAGACATCCTAGCCCTAGATGTTTTTTAATGTTTTGATTTAAGGTTGACTTTGGCAGTTTTACTGTCCCGTTTCTGTTTTTATTACTATCATAAGATACAAATACATTGAATACATTGTTTCCTACGTATTTGTGATTTTTTAATATTGTTTGTGCATGTATGTTTTTACATTGTATTTGTTTTTTTATTATACGTTACTGGTGGGTCTTTGCCCTGTTAACGATATATTTGACAAATAAACAAATAAATCAATTACACGGGACAGCAATGATGTGTTTATAATTGGCCGTTCCACGGAAAGAAGGTGTAAGAAAGAGATGATCGCGGTCAGTTGAAAGTATAACGAGGGTCAATTCACCCGACTCATCAACACAAGTGTTGCAACTGGCAAGGTCGCATATTAAATAGTAGACTTTACTCACACAGTTCGTCCCGGATCAAAAAGCACTTTTGAGAGCACAATTTGAACCCATGTTCATACCACATCATTACACAACCATCCGCTACAAGGACAATATCTGAACTCTGGCGGTTTAGTTCGTGAAGAAGTTTGGAACTTGATGTGCTATACAGAGTTTTGACATTCGGTTTACCATAGGGTATAGTTGATATTATATGCAACCGTTAAATAATTACGTTGCTCACCCTTTTTCTCAGAACAATATTGAAATTTAGAAAAAACGGCCGCAAAAGTGTAGCTTTGATTTTATTGTTCACAATTTAATTAAAATCAGACGTAACGGTTATGATGAGAGTTATTTCTGAAAGCTCGTTCTAGCTCGTATGTATAAAATAATAATAAAGTATCTTTATTTAGCTTTCGCTATTTGTCCAACATGCAGACATACCAACATACCTCGTTATAATACTCAGCCATGATCGCTGCCAAAAACAGGACAGGGCGTAAAAAAAATTAACGACAAATCGATTAGTGTGTTCATGTGAGATCGTCAAAGATTGACACCCCTAGGGCCGAGTGGAGATGTAAACAGGCTCGTCTCACCTAAAGTATGTTTCTTGATAAGAAACACAGCGGCAATTCAAAGCAATATAGCACAGTAGGATTTATAAGTTTACTGACCCAGTACTAATATTTATTGGACAACTGTCAGTCATCGGTTATGGTGTGAACACGGCCATCCCTTAGTTGAGAGTGCCACACCATGTTTGAAAACAACTACGACCACTTTTCCAATATGAATAATTCCAATGATTCCAATGATCCCAATGATTCCAATGATTCTAATGATTCCAATGATTCCATTGAACATACTTGGAGGATGAGTAAAAACACAAACACCCTGTTGGTTAAACAGACCGCCACACCGATTTACCATGGATAAGGGCACAAATTTCATTTCGTCCCCACTTTCTGCTTCGATGATTGGCGTTTACAACCTCCAAGCCGAAGACTTAATGGCGCATTGATTCCTGCATTTACTTCTATGTTTGTTTTTAATGAAGAAAAATACTTTTGCTTGAAGGTTGTCGTGTAGTGATGTCATTAGACCTCACTGTTCTTCTGGTAGACTGTATAGGTAGTTTTTGATTGGCTTTCCAAGAGTGGTGTTTCATACTCTTCATCCTGTTCGCTGAGGAGTGTCAACGGAGGCTTCTCAATCCCATCATCCGCCTCAAGTGAGGAAGTTAATTCATGACTACCGGTGACTTGAATCAAACCCTCATCCTTCAACATACGAGAACAGAACTCACTGTTAAGACTCTCTGGGGTGTTATTGTCGTTGTTGTTTCTTTCATCGTGCTAGTAACCGACCTGCAGCAATCTTCTTGATATATTATGATATGTACTTTCGACTTCGGTCTCTTTGATAAGGTTGTGAAGTTTACTGTGGGTGAAGCCGGTATTATTGTGTACCAACAGTAAAATAATGCACGATGCGCTATCTATCGTGTTGCGGGCGTACTCGCTCCGAGGTTCCTCGTAGCACAGATGGTGCTGCGATCTAGCGTCGTGTAGCGGTGACTCCACTCTCTTTGTGAGGCTCGCTGCACGCATCACTTCTCTGTATTGCTGGTTGCATATCTACACGGCGGGGGTCACAGCTGATACATACCTCGTAATACGTTAAACTTATCTGTGTCTGTGTCTGTATCAATATCTGCATATGTGTCTGTATATGTATCTGTATTTGTATCTCGCCATCTGGTTCTCTCGTGTTTGTATTTTATTTCGTCATTGTTTTGTATTTTTATCTCTTATGACGACCTTATAGGTCATATGTGTGCATTAGGAGGCTGCAGATACTTAAATCAGCCTTCTCGTCTCCGCCGAGGAGTAAATATCTATCATTAAATAATACATTTTGTGGTTACTTTTGTCATTGTATCACTCCTTGAATTGGGTTGAAACAGATTTCCTTTCCCTTTCCCACAATAGTTCCTTATTACATATTATTTTAATGCATATCCTGGATTATGTGCTACACAAATTAAATTATTAAAGGATTAATAATTAAAATACACCATACACGATTTTTATTGTATTATTAAAAATCTTAAAGTATTGATTGATAAATCGAATATTTTTTATTGACTTTATCGACACACTTTCTGATACAATTTATGATATTTAAAATATGTTGTTTTGATCTTACTGATATAGTACTACGATTTTGGTTGCATCGTTTATGAGGTATAGAACGTAACTTACTGTTACACTAAGCATAATTTGTAATTGAAGTCGGCGTGACGTCACAATTCACTCACCCCTTCTTGCAGGAGGTTCCAACAACCGCGAGGAACAGTTGCGTCAGCTGAAACTGCAGCGCTACATGACCCATGTCCTCGCTACCCTCCCTCCCGAACCTTGCGCGCCCTCAGAGCCGGAGATTGCCGAAGAGGCCGGCCTCGACACGAAGCTGTACTTCGAGCTGAGGCGGGCAGAGCAGGAGGTGTGGTGGGGGGACGAGGGGAAGGCGTAACTGTGAGGACCTGTTGATTCCTCCCTCCCAAACCTTGCGCGCCCTCAGAGCCGGAGATTGCCGAAGAGGCCGGCCTCGACACGAAGCTGTACTTCGAGCTGAGGCGGGCAGAGCAGAAGGTGTGGTGGGGGGAGGAGGGGAAGGCGTCACTGTGATAACCTGTAGATTCCTCTCTCCCGAACCTTGCGCGCCCTCAGAGCCGGAGATTGTCGAAGAGGCTGGCCTCGACACGAAGCTGTACTTCGAGCTGAGGCGGGCAGAGAGGGAGGTGTGGTGGGGCGAGGAGGGGAAGGCGTCACTGTGAGGACCTGTTGATTTCTCCCTCCCGAACCTTGCGCACCCTCAGAGCCGGAGATTGCCGAAGAGGCCGGCCTCGACACGAAGCTGTACTTCAAGCTGAGGCGGGCAGAGAGGGAGCTGTGGTGGGCGCGCGGGGGGGGGGGGGGGGGGGGGTTAGGGGAAGACGTCCCTCTGAGAACCTGTTGATACTTTTATTTATTGTAGATGTGTGTACATAATTCTCGAGTGCGACTGTAAATAACTTCTCAAATAAACTGAACCATAAGAAAATAGTCTCTAATTTAATCATATTATTGCACAGCACATTAAAATAATATAGTTCTTGTAACTGAGTGGGTAGACAATATACATTAAACAAGATTTATTTAATAATTTTTAATTTTTTCATTTGAAGTAATAAAGTTTAGACTAAAATAATTTCGATTCACAAGTCAAACATATTTGATTTTAAAAATCGATATTGTATTTATATATTTGTGGTAGTATAGTGACAATATGTTTAAAAATTAAAAATATAAAACTTTCGAAGACTACCCTAGTAACGCGACCTTGAGTACGCGATGCTTTAATAGGGGGGTTTCACGGGTTCGATTAGCTTCACTGGTAATCCAGTCTAAAGTAGTTGCACAGTTATTTTGTGGATGGTGACGTCAGAGATGAGTGGGAGTTTGCCAACCACATGGAAGTATTTCAAATAGCCACCCGCTGATTGGTTCCGACACGCCCATCTATGACGAAAGCATCTGTAAGGTTGCTGTG
The DNA here is from genome assembly GCA_945910005.1 of Isoperla grammatica. Classification (NCBI taxonomy): domain Eukaryota; kingdom Metazoa; phylum Arthropoda; class Insecta; order Plecoptera; family Perlodidae; genus Isoperla; species Isoperla grammatica. Next base: position 28,671,176 of record OX246743.1, read on the forward strand.
GCGCAGTACTTTATAGGTTCTTTCGACGTTTCCCTTAAATGTGAATTGTATCCGACAAAAAGTCATTCCACTACTTCTGTTGACTGGAAAGGGAAACAATAGTTTTACTGGTAAACAACAAGATGATCATAATCAATGAACTTGCTCATTGATCCGAGTTCGTGAGAATACACTATGATTGGTGGAGGCGCCGGGTTGAGATGCTTATTTGTCCTGATGTATGTTTGAGTGATTCTAAAGCGTCCGTTAGGGTTTGGGCCGACGCGTTTGACGCGTCGACTAATCAGATTTACGAGTTGCTTCAGCCGTGAAACGAACCCATGCAACAATGCAAAACTTGTTTATTTATGTGTTTTGATCGACGACGGAATCTAACCTACAAACCACATTTCTTTCTTACACATTTCGAGGTATAAACAAGAGCTGCAATGTGTATCTGCCATAATCAGTGTTGTGACTTATCTAAATACAATTATCTAGATAACGTATCTAGATAATTTTTTTTGGTGTTATCTTTATCTTTTATCTAGATAGAAATACAGATTATCTTATCTAAAATTTTAAGCTTTTAGATAAAAAAAAATAGATAAAATGTTTAACCACAATATAGATACAAAATAATAATAAAATATACCATTTTTCAAAATGAAAAATACTTCTACTGGTTTTCCCCTTTTTTGAAAATGGCGGCAATTTGTTAATGATAGATATGGAAAAAAAATAAGTAAATATTGCTTTTTAAGAAACATGTTAAAAACTCAATAATATCATTATTATCTTTTATCTTTTCAAAATTATCTAGATAATTATTTTAATCTTTTATCTATTATCTAGATAATTTTTTTACACTTTATCTTTTATCTTATCTAGATAATTTTTTGGAGAATTAGCTTGATCTTTATCTAGATAAAAAATAAATTATCTAGTCACAACACTGGCCATAATATGGCGAAATTGTATTTGCAAATGGCTTGATTGATTGTCTATCACATATACATTTAGGTTATGAACATGTTATGACAGTTTGTCATGTTGTTGCGTTGCACGCGTTAGATCTACCAAAGATCGCGCTACTGTAAACACTTTGACGCGAGCGACGCACGTAACGCAGCTAACGCGTCGCCGTCAACGCTCTACAGTAACTGCGCTTAAACAGAAGTCATTACGTGGATAATCAATGTAATTGATGAAGTGTAGTTCATGGTAGAACCAAACGTAACGGGATAGTCGTGAAGGGGCTGATATGAGTGCATGATTGTTGTGAGACATTGTTACAAGAAATACATTAAAGATGTTGGTTTTCAAGATCTTTATTTTACTATACAAAACACAGCTGAATATTAATTAAGTCAAAAATATCTACAAAACAAAAAAAATACGAACCAGATATTATGTAGTCAAGATATGCATTAGGTAACATGAATCTAAAATATATATATATAACACCAAACAAAATATTATGCTAGTCATACAAAACGTGTCACGTGCTCTTTCTGCGGTGGTTTCAGGAAAGTGAAGGCTGGGTTTTTATTTGATGTTTTCATATGGCCCATGTGTTGATTAACTTGTTCAAAACATTTTCTGTCAATGAGGCGGTGATTTCAACGAGATTTTCTTGCGTCTGCTATGGAACCTCAAACAAAGTCTTACAGAGCCGATCCTTTATGGAACCTAGTTCAATTGATATTGTGGTTCTCGATAAGAGGCATACACATACCGTAGTTTAATATTGGATTCATACAGTGTAAAATATAAATATATCGGTATATTTTACATTAGATTTGTTCTTTCTACAGTGTACATCCAATTCAGTTCCCAAAACGCAATTTTTGTAATAATCTTAGACCAAAATACACAAAAAATGAATCTCCTAATTGGTGGTGGACGCAGTCTTGATGATTGTTCCAAAATTTTTGAAATATTCGGACAGCCAATCTACCGCCTTATTGACAGAGTCTGCGCAGTCTCGTGCGCAGAAGATCTAGCAGGCGCAGTCACAGGCGCAGCGACGCACTCGTTTCTCGCGCTTGTGCAGGAAAACGTCGTCCACGCTGCGAACGGAGCGGGGCTGAACGTCTGTAACGAGGAAGGAGGCGTGGCTTAGCAACAAGTACAGCAACGACATAACAAGTGCGACAACACGGTTCAATAGACACTTTCGAGTATGTGACGATTGACATAACGAGACGTAAAGCAACAAGAATCGCCATCTGTGCAACATTGAACATTAAGATGAAGATGGCCGTAAAACCTAGAACATTATTTTTGTAATAGTCTTTCATGTGTAATGCCCCATTTAGACGGTTCAATGTTCCGTTCAGTGTTCCTTGAATTCAAGGACAAAAAAGCATCAAAATATACATAGATGATAAAACACAACAATACTCTCCTTTATGATCCTTTTTTGTCCTTGAATTCAAGGAACATTGAGAGGAACATTGAACCGTCTAAATTGGGCTTAAAAGACGATTTTTGGAATTGATCTAGAGAGCTTTGAGTACTTCTATCTAAGGCTCCTTGATACATCAATGATAACAATGCTCAACAATAACAACTAGTTTTCAAATGTTATGTTAAGGTGCATTTTTCCCTGTTGTGCATTGTTGTCATGAAGATCTAGTAGGCCGTGATTAATTCTATCTAATGGTCCTAGAGATCAATTCTGAAAAAGGTATATTGTGGGTGACATACTACAATGAGCTAACAGTGTTCTGGTTTTCTTATTACATAGTTATGTATTCTTACTACTAGTATTGCATCCTGACTCACTAAATTTGAAGAAAGAAGCTAACAAAACTAGGTGACATCACCCGAGCCTAGTTATGAAGGTAGCCTTCTGTATGATCGACATAATCCGAGTTTTAATTAAAAAAAAGGTATTAAAATTTCAGAAATAAGTTTATATACATAAAAGAACAACATGTGGGAGTGAAGATGTTGGTGTATCATAATTGACACTACAGCAGCATTTCGACAAGATTTTAGAAAATGCGGGCGTATAAGTTGCACTATTTGTGGGAGGGGCTTGTATCATCCAGGTGGTTTCTTGTTATGTGGGCGTGTCTAGTGTTATGTAGGCCAGATGTTGTACTTACAGTGTGGGCGGGACTGCTCGATGTTCATCTGTTGCTGCACCATGTGAGGTGGCTGCACGTGAACAGGAAGCCTCGGGAACACTCGTGGCTCTTCGGACATCCTCGGCTCGGGCTGACGGAACACTCTGGCTTGTTCGGCTTCCATCGGGTGTTGGAAGACGCGCGCCTCGGTGATCTGTACCGGTCGGGGGAAGGCGCGACCCTGGCGCCCCTCGTGTTGCTCCTCGGTAATTTGTACGGGAATCTGGACCGGGTGGAGGAAGGCTCTTCCTTGACGGGCCTCTACCCTCTCTTCAGACACCTGCACCGGGATCTGAACCGGGTGGAGGAAGGCTCGGCCCTGGCGACCCCCTTCAACGCGCTCCACCCTCTCTTCGGACACGTGGATGGGGATGGGGATCGGGTGGTGGAATTGACGACTCTGTCTTCCCTCGATGGGAACCTGGGAACAGATACAACCACGTTAGCGCCCGTTGGCCTAGATCTTACCCTCAAGTTAGCACTTTGTAAATAAAGACCCCCGCTTTTGTAATACGTGCTCTCCAAACATTTGCTAGAATCCCATTGCATTAAGAATGTTGCACTCTCTGCAGCAAGTTCTTGACCATTATAAACAAGAGATATTTATGTTCAACAAAAAAGAGACAATAAATAAATAAATAGTAGTTAAGAAAAGCTTGGCCTACTATAACACCCTTCCCTCAATCCTTGAGCCTTATGCCCGGTTCCCATGTCTTTTGCCGCGCGGCAAGCTGATGCGCGGCGTCCAATCACAGCGTTGTTCGTCGTGGTGCTGCCACGCGGCAAGAGTTGAGCCAAAGTTCTGATTGGTCACCGCGCATAACCTTGCAAGAGACATGGCAACCGGCCACTAGTTCTCTTAGCTCCCCTGGTGGAGGCTCGTTGAACCCTAAAGAACAGAGAGCGCACCCAGCGGATATGTAATGAACCTTCTCACCTGTCTCTCCTCAGCCACATGGATAGTCGTGTGAAGGATCGTAGGAAGCTGTTGTTCTTGTTCTTGCTGTTGTTGCTGTTGATGTTCTTGTTGCTGTTGTTGAAGCAGATGCTGCAGGATTTGTTGGTGGTGCTGGTGTTGTTGCTGCTGCTGTTGGTGTTGTTGCTGTTGTTGTTGCTGCTGTTGCTGTTGCTGCATGGACATGGGTGCCCTGGGCTGGTGCATGGGGCCAGTGAACTGGAGGGGAAGGTGCATCGGTCCAGGCATTGGGACGACAATTGGTGTTCCCATCATCTCCATGGGGACATGGCTGGAAGTGCAACGCGAGCAAACATTAGCCACTCGTTACAGAAACAAGGACTCCAGGGTGGATCTATCAACAGGTGGTCTAGTGGTTATGGCACTCGCCAAACAAACGGCAGACTCAGTTAAGCACCAGTGTGGGTTGGGTGGTGTTACATTCTGGATTTCACGCAGTAAAGATACGAACCCATATATATACATCATTCAAATGATGGAACTACGTGTTAATCTTTTGTTGATGTAATTATGCTGGAGCTTACGTTTATTCACCTACGTTATCGTTCTGTAAAATCCGTTCACTAATAGTGAACTAATAAGAAATAAATTCGGTTGACTGATGTTTCTTAATATCAAGGAAGTGATAGTTGGTATCACTCGGCTCAAAGAAATCTCTGACTTTGAGAATGGTTCATTACACATGATTGATTAACTGTAATCCTTCCGTTGAATGGATTTCAAGTCCTACTTAATCTTACATAACCTCGGCATTATGTAAAGCTTACCCTACATTTTGGATCCGCCAGCATGTTTTAGCGGTTCCAAGCACCCGCACATTTCGTTATGTTGAATGCCATGTTACGTAAATATGGAGTTTCCTTTAGGCTTTGCATCATATATTTTACCCGATTTGTGTTTAAACTCATTAACTCACTGTGGGATGAGTTGCTCTTGCTAAGCAACAATTTTGAATTACAAAATTTGAGTTGAACTTGGGCTGTGTCTCACTTACTGACTGACTGACTGACTGTCTGACTGACTGACTGACTATCTGACTGACTGACTGACTGACTGACTGACTGACTGACTGACTGACTGACTGACTGACTGACTGACTGACTGACTGACTGACTGACTGACTGACTGACTGACTGACTGACTGACTAGCTGACTGACTGCCTGCCTGCCTGCCTGCCTGCCTGCCTGCCTGCCTGCCTGCCTGCCTGCCTGCCTGCCTGCCTGCCTGCCTGCCTGCCTGCCTGCCTGCCTGCCTGCCTGCCTGCCTGCCTGCCTGCCTGCCTGCCTGCCTGCCTGCCTGCCTGCCTGCCTGCCTGCCTGCCTGCCTGCCTGCCTGCCTGCCTCCCTGACTGACTGACTGACTGACTGACTGACTGACTGACCGTTGGTCGTTGCCGCTCTCACAGAAGATCATCATCTTCTCGCCAGACACGTGCTCGTAGCGAGGGTCCGTGGTCAGGTTCACGCCGAACGGAAGTCGGATGTTCTTGGGCTGGTGGTCGACAATCTCCTCGGCGCGTCGCTTCTCCACCACGCAGTTCATGCGGGAGCGCTGGTTCTTCTCCACCAAGGACTGTAACACATTGTAACACACTGCAACACACTGTAACACGCAGTTCATGCGGGAGCGCTGGTTCTTCTCCACCAGGGACTGCAACACATTGTAACACACTATAACACATTGTAACACATTGTAACACATTGTAACACTGTAACACTGTAACACGCAGTTCATGCGGGAGCGTTGGTTCTTCTCCACCAGGGACTGTAACACATTGTAACACACTGTAACACATTGTAACACATTGTAACATATTGTAACACATTGTAACACTGTAACACGCAGTTCATGCGGGAGCGTTGGTTCTTCTCCACCAGGGACTGTAACACATTGTAACACACTGTAACACGCAGTTCATACGGGAGCGCTGGTCCTTCTCCACCAGGGACTGTAACACATTTTAACACACGTGATTTTAATGTGCGCTATCCAAACACAGCTTTGCAAGTCAATATAGTTTACACAACTACTTAATAAAAGGCCATTGAGTTTGTGTTAAATGCATTAATTGGGTTTCAAGGAGCTTAAAATGTTCTTTCGCCGCAGATTGTTCAGCTTGCCGTCCAATTTGTTGGAGCAGGAGCTCAGATTTTCGAGCAAGCCAAGCGCCATAAAGACTGTTTAGCAATGTGTAAGCCAAGTTTGTCACACACGAGGGCGACGCCTTGACTTGGCTTGACGGTTGCAATATGTTGTGTTCCCACGTTATCACATAATTGCCATGGCTATTAGTTGGTGAACGAGGGCTATGAGAAGGCATGCTGGGTATTAAAGAAACGGGGAGTACAATGCTTCATAACTTGTATTGACAACGCAGAGACCCGCGGCTCTTCCAGTAGTCGAACTATTTGCGTGTGATCACACTACAGGTGGTTTCTACCTTAGAAACACCCAGCCAATCACTAACCTCAAAGGAGGCGATGTTATAATTCAAGAAAGCACTCACCTTCTCGGTCGGCACTGACAGCTACAAACAAATAGCTACAAATAACTTGACCACTACGGATACAGCTTACCGTGTTTGGGAAGAGGTCCCGGCTTTTTGTAACTAAACTGTGTGTCACCGAATCGACTGTCGCTGGAGATTTTATACATGACTAACATGTACAACTTTCAATAAAGATGGCGACGGCTAAGTAGCCCTTTTAGATATTGATTGGCAGGGTGTTAGTTTGGTTGGTACCAAGTATAGAGTGTCGACACAACTATGCAACTTAATCTGTCAGGTGATGTAAACTGAGATCGTTGTGTATTGTGGGGGGGGGAGGGGGGGGGGGGGAGACTCACCCCGGCCAGCTCGTCGAAGTCCAAGGTCAGGGGGACCTTGAACTGGATGGGCGCGTGAAGGTCGTTGTGGTCCTGTTCCTGTTCCGGTTGGGTAGGAGCGGGAACGACCGTCTCCTTGACTTCATCCTTGGACTCGTCCGACTGGAGGGGGTCCACGAGGTGCTGGAAGCTGGGGTGGTCGACTACACCGCCCTGAGGAACAAGACATGGGGGTTAGAGGTTTCTCTCTCTCTCTCTCTCTCTCTCTCTCTCTCTCTCTCTCGCTTCCTTTTGAATGTTGTCAATCAAGAGACAGACGGTGTTTTGTCAAAAATATTTTTCGGAAACTTACAAGAATGCGTTTATTCTTATTTTTTACCTGGCTGGCAAGACTGCTTGCATATTTCATCATCATCCTGGCTACAAGTACTATGTATGGAACATATGTACAAATGTTTTTAAATCTGGTTCAGAACCACTAAATTATCACTCTTTTTTCTGTCAAAGACTCCAATACACGCTTAAATTGGAGTTTGCCAAATGGAAAGTGTGCAACCACAGACCATGCACAGACTAAAACGAGTAACAAACGAGGCATGGGCATATAAAAATGTTATGAATTGCTACCGATAATGAAAGAATTCGGTTTACTTTTTAGTTTGGTTTGATTATGAAATGTTAAAACTGATTATGTTTTAATGTTTATTTCACAAACTGTTCGAATAAACAAACAAACAAACAAACAAACAAACAAACAAACAAACAAACAAACAAACAAACAAACAAACAAACAAACAAACAAACAAACAAACAAACAAACAAACAAACAAACAAACAAACAAACAAACAAACAAACAAACAAACAAACAAACAAACAAACAAACAAACAAACAAACAAACAAACAAACAAACAAACAAACAAACAAACAAACAAACAAACAAACAAACAAACAAAGTAACAAACGAAACAAACAAACAAACAAACAAACAACCAACCAAACGAAAAACAAACTCTCTCTTTCTTTCTCTGTTTCCTTGTCTCCTTCTATTATATCCTGTACGATCGAAAGCGAGCTATGTACTTGTGAATAAGTTGACACTTATTAGTGTCACGCTCTACTAGCGGCACAAACAGTGGCGTGGCTCGAATGACGTTGAAAACAGCACGAAGTAAAAAGTGCGTTTTGGAGGTTGGCTAAGTGGCGTACAGAAGATGTTAGTGGTTGTTAGGTGGAACGTGGAAGTCAAGTCTTCTGTTTTACACGGTTCACCTAAGCACACCGCCAAAATGTAATAGTTAGTTTTGTTATGCTGTTCTTTCGGGCGGGATCTTCACTAACATTGAATGCCAGGCTAAAGTTGTAGCACAGTAACCTTGTGAATGCTGACGTCATAGATGAGTGAGCCGGAGCCAATGAGCGGGTGGCTTTTTCACATACTGACATTTGGTTGGCCAATGCTTCACTCATCGATGACGTCAGCATCCACAACGTTGCTGTGGAGCGACTTTACCAGTTTCACAGTAGCCGTATACTAGATACAAGCTCAACATTTTATGTGATCACACAGGAAGAAATCATGAAGTAGTGGAGACCTCTCGAAATATATCAACATCTATATAATTTGCCCACTAGTTCCTGTTACAAAATATTCTACACCGGTCTATGTGTATGCATTTTGTTTAATTTTACCAAATCAGTAAAATGTGGCCATCATTAAGAATCTTTATGACGCAGAGAGTATAGACACATAACGGTAGCTAGTTCACAGAACATAACGCAATCCACATTTTAGATTCAGATTAATTAATGCACAGCAGTTTACATTTGCTTTTTAATTTATGAACCAATGTGTGGGGCTGATGTACTTTGTGAGAAGTGATTCTCTGTATCTCCGCTAGGATCGCTCACATGCCTCACCGCTAAACGTCTGAGGAAGGCAATGAAGACGCCGAAACCCCACATTAAACTTAGTTCACATGCCTTGCGTTGTGCGCGGGTAATCCGTTGAACGTAAACTATGGCATGCATGTGAACCTAGTTTCAGTTTTGCGAGGTTTCTCGTTGTAATGCGACCTAAAAGACGAATGAGCCCTCTACCAACGCAATCAGAAGACCCGAGATCGCATCTAGGTGAAACGGACTCGTCCCCATTCAAGAAGACGCGACCACTAGCGCTCGTAGCGGACTTTCTCCGCACTCGCTGGCTCCACAGCTGATTGTGACGTAAGAGTGCGTTCACACGGTAGATCGGACCGGACCAATCACAGCCCGGCTAGTGATGGCTCTGTGTGTTATGTAAGAGTACGTTCACTCGGTCGATCTGGCTACTACTGCCCGTGTATATTACGCAACACTGTAACGGAGTGAGTGATGTAACATCGGACCAATCAGAAGCGATGCTGGCTGTGACGTCACAGATCTTCAAGTCTAATAGGGGAATCAATAACCTAATTGTTTACATGGAGGACTGAGTCCCGTACCGAGTAGGCCTACGGTTTTCACACTCGGTACGGTACGGTACAAAGCGACAAGGTCTGGTCCACAAAAAACGCCAAGACTGTACCGAAACACCGAACTGAGTCTTGACATGTAAACGCTCAAATATAAGTACCAAACTCAGAAATACATAATATACCAACTTCAAAATATGTATGATTGTTTATAAATGATGATATATTGATGGACCCTCCCTTGATTTCGCGCAATTTTGGTTCGTTATTTGAGGTTGAATCAACTTCAGATCTATTTGGGTACAACTCAATGTAAACGGTGGCATTCATGATAACTTTGAGTCTGGTTCTGAGTTCGGCCCTGCATGTAAACATGGCTAATGACATGCGAATGATAGACGAACGCCTACATATGAACTATCATTGTCGCTGTACATACCTCCAACCATACTACTACTATTCCAATGTCTTTGTCTCCAACAAACTATAACTGTAACACGGCACTCACAAAATAATAATAATAACAAAAATATATTTTGTCCGCAGGTGATCGCACTGTCCAACCAACCACTGATACATATAATATTTCATATTTAGAATATCGACCTTTGGCTGGTTGTCTTATCGCTCACTCTTCGATGGTGTTCGGAACCTATACAGGGTTGGCTCAGTCTCTTTAAATTAAAGTGCCCCACTGAAATTCTGTTATGCATTTGAGTGGGTGGACTCTTAATATGAATTTATTTAATTTGTTGATAGGACACGTTATGGGTCATTCACTTTTAATACTTTTAATATATGAAAGCTATGCAATAAAGTGGCTTCCGTGTAGAATGAACGGTGCATCCCAGGAGAAGAGGGGTAAAACGTGAAAGCGCAGTGTCGGAGTTACAGCGCACTTCGTGACCGACACATTTCGAACGCAGAATGACAATGCCGAAATGTTCTGCCGCGGAGAAATCCGAGTTCGTCGACACAGTTTCCAGCAATCTGTGATTGTCGTCACGAGAAAGCCATGTTACGGTGTGGTAGCACTTTGAGTCACTCTACTTTAACTTGGCTTACTATAGTCACTAAGCTTTAACTAAGTAGTTCAGAACGGCTCTAAAAATAGATTAAATGTTACTGGTAACAACACATAAACAACAGCAAAAGTGATGTTAACTAAGAATTATTATTGGTGAATATTTGAATTGTAAAAATTTGAATGACGCAGGGTCATAGTTGCGTCGCTAGAAGATTGTCTAAAACAAAACTATTTAGGAAGGGACCATTCCTTGTTTCTCAGAGATCAACACAACAATGTATTCCCCTAAAAGATAATGTCAAGGTTCACAGCTGATAATCTTGTATGTATTAACTAACGAACCTTAATATAATATTTCAAAATTAATTTTTAATAATAATTGTTCTGTTCTGTTGTTTTGAAGATTTATGGGACCTTGTGAGAAAAAAAGGCCGTAGAACCATTTTTAAATCGATAATTTTATTGGGGTCGCAAATATTTGTAAATTTCTCACAGATAATCGCTTGCCCCCCCGCCTCCCCCCCCTCCCCCCCCCCCCCCCGCCGCCCGCAGCCATCATGCAGCTACGTAGCCTGAGTAATGCCAATACTCAGTCAATACCAAGTCAACGTCTGTGGAGCACAGCCCCAGGGAAAGTGAGGCCAGGACAGCTGAGCAGCCGCAGAGAAAGTGAGTTAGTGCGCCGGCGCGCGGTTTGTTTTTGTTTTGAACGAGAACGAGGTCAGTTGGCTCTGTTGTGTCGCGGTCGGGTGAACGCTCGTCTGCTAGTCAGCTGTACTGGGTGCGTGACGCACTCGCGCACTCACGCACTCACGCACACACTCACGCACTCGCGCACTTACGCACTCGCGCACTCACACACTCACTAACGCACTCGCGCACTCGCGCACTCACGCACTCACGCACCCGCGCACGCACGCACTCACGCACTCACGCACTCGAGCACTCGAGCACTCACACACTCACGCACTCACGCACACACTCACGCACTCGCACTCACTCACGCACTCGCGCACACACTCACTCACTAACGCACTCGCGCACTCACGCACACACTCACGCACACACTCACGCACACACTCACGCACACACTCACTCACTAACGCACTCGCGCACTCGCGCACTTACGCACTCACACACTCGCGCACTCACGCACTGCTCGGGACCACAAGACACTCTCAAATATTTACTCAAAAATATATGCATCTGCTTTTTTGAACTCAAAATTCGAAGATCCGTGAAAATACAAGCTTCTTTTAGAAGCGTCATAGCAACAAAGCACATACTAAATATTGTGTAACATGTTCTCCACTGAAAGTCACTTCTTGTTATAGCTGAGGGGGTAGAATATAAGTACAAATGAGTTTATTATTTAATTTTAAAATTCAGTTTTAAAACGTTACTGCAAGCCAAAGGCAGAAATCGGTACCAATTTCACCACCCTGCTTTCCATTTCTATCCCAATCAGTTTAGTTAATATAAACGAGAAAAAACCATTATTATAAGTTTCAACTTAACTGCCTAACAATAGCCAATAAATATTACTTTTACTCGCTCACTATATAGTGCGACCTTTACCCTAGTCCTCAATTTTGTGATCTCAACACTTGCTTGCTCTACGGCAAATGATAACCGCCTACGGTTATCACTTACAAGCCACCCCAATCTGTTCGTCCATCCATGATTCATTGACAGGTAGGTCCCTCCGTAGGGGACATCGATCCCAGAACCGTGGGCGTCTCCACCGAGCTATCCACAAGCCATATTTCACGTTTCTTTCCAAACGTCAATAGTAGAAAGTTTCATTTAAATTTCTAATCGTTAAAAATCGCTCGTAAATAAAATGTAAGCAAACGCTGCCAGCTGCGAAGATTGTTGACCTTAGGGATCAACAACACTGCTATCCTTTCATTCCAAGCCAGCCAGTCCAAGCGCCGCTCATCATCTCTTCGCGGCAACTTATCCCGTGATTAATGGGTCACCTTATCTATATGCATCTTAAAAAAAGTACAGAAATTATTTTTCTTTCAGCATCTATGCACATTATGAAAACATCTCTAGAATCGATAACGTTTAATATTTTTATTTCATAGCTCATTGTCAGAGCCCAGCAAGCTTTATGAGATAGTCTATTCCTCCTTCATTTTACATCGTGTATTATTGTGTGGGTTGACGTTGCTCGCAAGAGGTTTGGGTTCGAATCCCACCATCCTCTTATAATTACTCGTATGTTGCGTTCTTTGGGACTTGGGGTGAAGGAATATTGAGACTACTAGCTGCATATTATGTATGTTGTGAGCCAGGCCAGACAACAATGGTGCAACGCTCGCTTATATACCAACACCGGAAATATTTCACCGGTGCGAATGTGGCAACAACGGGCACGCTTCGCTCCGGAGGTTTCACCGATTTTCTCCGCCAACTTCTTTCTGTCGGTTGGTTTTGTCGCCAAAGACGTTAAACTGTCACCTCGAGCTTTGTCACTTCTCTCGTCACGATCTCATAAACCCTGTGAGCTTGACGAGATCATAGGTCGATCGATCTAATATAATCGATCGATAGTCGAACCTAAATCAGTACACACATCGCGAAAGTTATACGTATCGTATAATGTATATTTTTATTTGAAACACAAACAAAACATATACAGGCTAACCAATGAATCTTAGGAAACACAGTCGATTAATAAAATCGATATCTGGAAGTGCAGAATCGATACATAATCGAATCGTAGAATTGAAGTCAAATCGAAAATTCTCCAAGGTCTACTTTTCATTAAATCAAGGACTATAATAATCTATACATGTAAAACATAATTCGTACTTATTGTGAAAATCTTCGTATATCAAATCGTGGAATCGATGATCTCATCAAGTCGAATCATTACTATCGAATCGCCCCAAATAGTCGAAGAGTTGACCCGACCACCAAGGCGCGATCTCTCGATGACCTCAATAGAACCGAACGTTTGCCACGGGGACGAACCAATTCTTTGTGACAGACAGACAAGTTTGGAATATCAACCAACTAACTGTCTGACTGCGGGCGGGTTACTAAACGATGCCGGACACATCTTCGTGGCGTGGCTTGCATAACACTACACTACAAGGAGGTTATTATACTGGCCACGCCGTAAGAAACGAGGTGTCCCCTAAAATTCTGAGAAGAAGCGGTCGCTCCACACGGTCTATTTCAACGGTATTCAACTCGAGATTGCCCAATATCTACACTGTTATTGTCCACTGCATTTACTGCACCAACCTTGAATGGAATGCGACCCCAACACGTCCGACAACATGCGGGCGATATTATCACTACAATACCTGAGGCAGGAGAACGGGATGCAACTAGATTTAGGTTGGTAGTCGTCACACGCGTCACTTCACTATTACATAATCCGTGACGACAACAGCTTGCAAGTTAACGCGACGTGACTAAACGATACGCTACAGTAGAGTTCCGCGGGAGTTAACACCATGGCTACACCATTTCCCCCCCGTTTTGGACACCCATAGATACGTTGAAAGACAACTTATCCCGGGATTTCTTGTTTTCCTAGAACGATCGGACCTCATCGCCTTGAAGAATGTGATGAGTGTATTCAGTCATCCGAATTCCTCGTCCTTTGCTCGAGTTTGAATGGAGATAATTGCTCGACTGGACTTTGCTCTAGGGGTGTACTAGGAAAACTACCTAAAAGGTTGGTGTAAACTCCCGCGGAACTCCACTGTAGGCTTCCAAACAGTCTCTGGTCTTCGTGCATGGCAACGCCTTGCATCAGTTGATGTTGATGCTACAGATAGCGCGCTTACTGAATGCTACAACTCCAACTGTCAGTCAGTTGTTTCTTGAGGTGTCAAACGAAAACCACTCGCGTCTCAACTCAGTTCAACTGTGTATCGGCGCTCGGAGACGATTGACAATTGACTATACGAAACAAACAATAACCTTGTTTACATGGCGGACTGAGTTCCGTACTGGGTAAGGTTTACACACTCGGTACGCACCGCATGTAAGCACATAGAAAATGGGACCGAACCGATATGGGTCTGGTCCACCAAAAAACCAGATCGTACCCAAAACACCGAACAAATAGAAGTACCGAACTCAGAAACATGATACCAACTGTACAATATTTACGATTGTTCATAAATAATGATATGTTGGTAGACTCTCGCTTGATTTCTCGAGGGGAGTTCCAACGAAAGTATTCGCATACGGATCTCAGGTCATTGTCTATTGCCCCTTTAACCGCGCCAATTGCAAGAAAATCAACAGATACCTGGCATAATTTTATACATTCGTAAATGCACGGTTCGGCTTACTTCCAACGAAAGTTTTCGCATACGGATCTCAGGTCATTGTCTATTGCCCCTTTCAACCGCGCCAATTGCAAGAAAATCAACAGATACCTGGCATAATTTCATACATTCGTAAATGCACGGTTCGGCTTAGTCGAGTACACAGGCGGTTTGGCCACACCCGCCGTTACAGGTAACCAACGGAAAGTTTTAAATTATCCTCAATGGACCTGTTTAGATTAGACGGTAGGAATTAGCGAAATAGAAAATTAAGTTGTCATCTTGGACTCGGCTGTGTCGTAAGCATCAGAATACTTTCGTTGGGGCAACTATAGTTGTCCGATGACTGTATAGAGGGGAGTGGCAACGTCATCTCTCTTGAGCTAAACTAGACAGCCGAGTGTTGACATTATGGTTACTATGGCAACCAGCGCGGAACTGTGGCTGGGCCGCAATTATTATTGCACCATTTATTGAGGAGACATATGTAGGTAAATAATTATAGCGACACGATTTTCTTTTTGACGTACATCATTTTCATAATAATTGCATTTCATTCAGTTGCACCGTGTTGTACTGTATGAGTGTGTGTGGCATTGCATTGGGAAAGGCTAGACCATATGTTTCAGTCTCCAGTACATTATATAGCTTCATCGTGGTAACAAACAGTCAATAGCGCAGTTAATCGACCCCCCCCCCCCCCCCCCCCACAGTTAGGCACAGTTAATTTGTCTAACACAGAATCAATTATGGTAGATGTATCGTATCGACCAATGGTCTCAATTATAATTAACAGCCAACAATACTGTTTCAAATTTTCTGAACTGGCCATGCCCTCCAATGGCACTATAAATACAAGAGTATATTATGTCCCGAATGAAAAATTGAAATATTGTTAAATGGATTTTTGTGTGCCCCTTGAGAACAACTTTGTTCATCACCTAACTATTCTGGAACACAATTATATGTGGTAACTTTTAGTAACATTAGTACACCACTCAGACGAGGAAATGTAAATCAACAATCATGGTAAGTATGTGTCTGCTCTATGGAAAACATTCATCCTCCAAAAGTAATCAAAAGTAATTTTGATTTCCGAATAGTATGGGCCAAACCACGTAGCTACGCCACTGCACTAAGCTGCACTAGACTGCACTGAATTGCACTAGACTTACAAAGATTCTACACTGCTGCAGTTAAAATAGTTCAAATCCCTCAGTTTTAACAAGAGTGAATTATTATAATTTTGCATTCCTTTAAATTTTAATCGTCTCTCATGAAAGCTTCTCAAACTGAAGTGAATATTTTATTTACCATTGCGATAGAGATATGCAAATGCACTTTTCGAATAGTTTAAATAACAACAACAACAGCAAAATATGCATGTTTTGTTTGGGCCATGCATGAAGACTCAGATTGGTAAGTTGTAAGTGCTATTGATGGAATACGGAAATGGTTAATTACGAAAGAAGCTATTGTCATAGTTTTCTCTTCCTTGTATAGCGAAGGAAACTGATGTATTAATATGCATGCAAATTATTTTGTAGAAAACGATCTGTTCATATATGTTAAGTACATGTAATTGCCTCCTGCAGAATGGTGTTAATATCTCCCGTGTGAAGATTTCAGTTACTATCTTCTTCTCATCGCAACATTTCCCGCCTAAAAATACACCGTTTTCAAATCTTGTTCGACAAAACTATTATGACGATGTAAATAAAAGCATGAAAGATGAGAATAAAATTAAGTTAACCCTTACCAAACCTAAAACTACATCGATTTTTCAATATAAACTAAATTAAACAAATGAACATATGTGTAAATGTTTGACAAATCATAATATGACCACCAATTTTTTATAAATACATATATTAAGTTAAGAAGTTTGTTAAATTGAAAAAAGATGGGATTTTTGCGGGCACCAGTTACATTTTAACATTGTGGTTCATGTTCTTCTATTGGTATTTTCTGTAGCACGAAACCATGTAGCATGTATATGATAATGCACATGTATGCCAACAAGATTTCTAAATATAAAATATGAGACTAAATCAAAACGATTCGGAACATGTTGTGTATAAGAGTTAAGCCAACAGATTGTGAGAATACACTTGTAACAGTTTCCTTGGCGTGTTTGAGTTCTCGCCGGGGACAATTTACCGCATCTCTGACGACCAGAGCGGCCGTGACGATGAGAGTTCGTTGACTACGACACATTGCGGTATCCGTGTACCAACGCGTTGCTATAAGGTGCAACTGACGTCACAGCCGAACTACAAGAATGGAAACTGATGGACAAACAACAAGCTGTCAAAGTAATAGCTTTGCGAATAATGGGGGGAAAACAATTAGTTTTAACGATAGTTACTGCTTGCGATTAAAATTTCTGATCAATGATGGACAACAACGATCTGAAAGTTTGTAAACGTTTAAAACATTTGAATTTTCCAACTTCAGCACATTTTATTTTTTGACGGCTTGTTGTTTGTCCATCGGTTCAATAAATTTGTTTCATTGTTGTGTTTTGGTGTTGTTCGTGCCCTATAGTTTCTTTAAGTGTAAGGTAAGGGCAACGAAATATGATTGCTTCTTGGTTGTTGTCTAATGCTAACTGTGTCTGTCTGCATGAGATCTTCAAATCTAGTGAAACACTGTAACGAACTCTTGACTGATATTTTTTTTGCTATTTTTTAAAACGTGACGTACTCAAACTATCAAAATCGATTAAAATGTTAATTATTTCCTCGTAGGCTACCAAATATGACATTATGATGCCAAATCAAATGCAACAGTTAAAAACCACGTTTAAAAATATGACTTCAATGCTTATTTTCGTTGCCCTGTTGGAAGTGCACTCAAGTTGATAAAACCTGTGTTGAAGCCCAAATAGTTACATTTTACATATTTTAAAGATCCGTCCCTTTATCTGAATTTCAAACATCTTTCTTCTGACGGCAACGATAATAAAGTAGTTATGAAAACAATTCTAAAGTCAGGAGAAATTCAGCCAGGACGTTTTTTAAATGATACTATAATAATATTGTATGAAGGTCGCTCCCACACTGAACGGAGTTTACCCACGTCTCCATTAAGTACGCGAGTTTTAAAACAAGAAAATGCATCTTGTCCATTGTGTGTTAATGTGGCTATTATGAGACATGTTGGTTCCAAGATGCATACTGTGTTGGAATTACTCACCGAAAGGTAGTTTTTCTAATTAAAATGTTCATCACAGATAAAAGATTTACATTAGAAATGAAACTGCAGGTATAAATAATGACTCCTGGGCTGTATTTATGTGTGCGGAGGAAATTTAAAGGTAAATTACTTCCTGCAGTACATTATTTTGTGGAATTTGTGTCAAATCAGATAAGAACACTGATATTTTGACTAGTTCAAAACTTGCGTCCTTATATTTTGCTCTATACACTCTTTATTGAAGGACATGTTTTCGAGTTTAAAATGTTCGGAGTTCCCAGAACGCGCTGGTATCATTACCCCAAGTATTGAACTCACCGCGTGACTCAAGCCTGCTCATTAAACTTGTACATGTATAGACAGAGAAAGGAGTTTATGGTGAACATTTTTTTGTAAAGTTCGTTTTTAAGATTTATAAAGATCGTGAATTGCCAGAATTGGTGATGAATATTTTGGGAAAAATCTCTTTTATAGCGGTGTTAATTTTTTTTGTCTACTATGAGGACTAAAGAAAATTGATGACTTATAAGTAACAGGAACACATATATATACAACTTCCATGTATTAGGTGGTGTATTATTATGAATATATGCATAAATCAATGATTTTTTTTAGGAAACTTCAAGCATAGTAACACAAATTGACGTTGAGCAGTGAATATCGCGAATTGTTCATTGTTTTATTTTATTCAAACTTGATTAGTGAATAATGTGTAAAATCACGGAAATTTTCGTGAAAAACTGGTTATTTCCATCACAAGTGCCTAAAACGTCCACTATGTTGTTCAAAAACATTTTCTTATAAATTATAAACTCCTGCCTATAAATAAATATAAATACATAAATAAATTCACATTTAGAGTCTACCCACTCAGTAACTAAACTGATTTGCAGTGGGGGACTTGCTCAAGCCAAGCATATACATGGTCCGTGATTTCCACCCACATAATGAATCATGTCTCAAGTCTTGTTTCTCATCACGGTCCAATGCGCCTTCAAGAACAACTATACACTCCAATAATTATTAACATAATATCAAGGCGAACCGATGATAATCTTTTATGAATCAGTGAACCTTGATATAACAATTGACTAATCCAATAATCATTCATATACAACACCATCCAGGCATTAACTATTAAAATAGCGCTCAATAGCTAAAAATGTAAATAAGCAACTTTTTTAATTACTTAGATTGTTGACCTTTCTAAGGAGGAAAACATTGCGTATCAAAAAGTGTGTTTTTATTCTTGATTTGTGAAAATGAACAATGTATCCAAGATGATGTTAACCGAGAAACTCGGCACTTCGTGTCCTTGAAGCAAAGCTGGTAAACATCGTCCGTGAGGGCCGAAATGTAGGAAGGTCCTTGGCCCAATCACTGAGTCGCATCTAGTCAAGGTAACTGTTGCTTGAGATGAGCTCTCAGCTCTAGTGACGTCATGAGGACAACATCTTCTTTACCGACTGAGAAGTGAGACGGTTAACAAACTAACACGAGCACTAACAAACAATTCGCGTTACAATTGTAGGCTATATAGCCTAGGTTGACCACTTCGCGGCATCTAAAGGTAGTTCCTACCTAAGAAACACCCTGCCAATCACTAACCTCAAAGGAAACGATGTTATTGTGTAGATAATCGATGTCAATCATCCCCATTATTCAAGAAAACACTCACCTTATCAGCCGGTACCGATAGCTATACAAACCCCACGGGCAAATAACCAATACGGATAAACCCTGTTCATAGGGGAAAGTCCTGGCTTTTTGTAACTGTGAGTCACCGAATCGACTCTCGCTGGAGATTATAGACATGAGTATGACTGACATGTACAACTTTCAACGAAGAAAGGAGCCCTTTCAGGTTAGTGATTGGCAGGGCCGTCACGTACGCAGGGTGATAGTTAGGTTGGAACCAAGTATAGGCCTCAGCACCTTAATAATGATTCATCAAGTTTCGTTGATTGAGAGAAGATAATATTGTTCGATATATGAGCTGAATTAATGAACATTTGTTAGACGTTGACGCATACAAAGAAGTCTTTTACGGGACGGGACCGTGATTCTTCTGTTTGTATACCACTTTGTTTAGACTTCTCGACAATCAACAACAAAATTAAGCAATATATTGAAATTACGTTGGTGAAAATAACTGACGGAATTCCCGACGAAGCGATAATGAAATACCGACAGTTTGTTTCACATTGAACACACGATTGGAGAAGTCGGTGGCATTGAATCAAGGAACCCTTTCGTAAACTTACAAGTAAATAGATTGTGAAATTAGTATGCAGCCATGCACATGAGCCAAACACTGTAATTTATGCATATTATTATGCATGCTTAAAAATTTTGTGAGGATGTGAGGATGCACTGTTTTGCATTTAAGAAATAACACATTATATTATTCACGTTTCACAAGGCTAGAAACTGATTTAGTTTCCGTGTATTTTGCTTTCATTTTTCGGAAACGCATCATCTTCGCGTTATTTCACTTCCAATGCTGCAAATACCACTACCAATTCTGGAATAAATTAATATTTTGTAAAAGGTAGAATTTTTAAAGCAGGGTAGTTCATAGAAGCAATGTACAAATACTCATAAACGGCGCAAAATATCTGCATCATCCATTGCCATTCAGACGCGAGTAGTATACGGACAGTGAATGTTGCCGCAACTAGCAATTGCAATCGTAGATTCTAGCTTACGATTTCTGCGCATGGGCAGTAGCTCAGTTGGGCCAGTCTACAACAACACAAGATTACAATCTTTCAATAGACGGAGCTCTAAAATAAGATTGTGAATCGTAGATCTGTGTCACGTGAATAATTAATCAGGAACGAGAACGGTTAAATAAGTATTGAGCACTGTCATACAACATTACCTTTTTTTACCTCAAGTAACAACTATACGGGAAACAAATAGAAAATAACTTACATTATTTATTTGTTTGTGACTGTGATTAAGGTTTGTCTTATTAGTTATTCCTGTTGCATTTGATTTCTAGTTGCACGATTTTAGGATTGTCAGTTGGTCGAGTGTGATTGGAGAGTTGTAGGTTGCAATTGCCATCGGCGACTCCAATTTACGATTCCAATTGTAGTGTGTTATGGACTATCACAGTGTCCTACCTGCTGTGGGTGTGCCGCGTGGCGACAAGAGGTGCTGGCGGACACCCATGCTGCGGCCAGTATGAAGGCTCCTAGGATGACGCTGCAAGCGACCACTGTCAGCGCAGCGATACGAGCGATCTGGACGGCCGTGGACTTTGGCTTCTGGTAGGCCTGGAGACAGAGAACAAAGATGGGTCAACAAAAGATATACTACTACTATTCCAATGTCTTTGGGGTAAGTCCTTGAACATTGATTGTGTGATTGTGTAACCTGCTGTTGAGTGAGGTGCCCGTATCAATCTGTTTAGTGTTTGCTGAGAAACATGCAAGTTTTTAGTCCACGTTAAAGTTGCTGGAATTGATGGTTTGCAGGAACCTTACAACAATGTGATTGGCGCCAATACTGGTGCTACATTGCCATGGAGACACAGTTGAAGTCAATTGTAATAGAAACCAAAAACCCACTTCATTAGGATTATTAAGCGGCTGTTACACGGAGAAGTTAAAAAAGTGAAAAGAAAAAAGTAAAGAGAAAAGTTCTTTTTCTAGCCGTCACACGGGATTACACAAGTTGAAAGAGAAGAGCGCGCGTGTGGCGTAACCTATCGGTATTTCTACAAAACTACAATGCGCTCTTGCGGCAAATGGTGGCAACTAGAAGACTGTAGTCGGTTTCTACGAAACTGGATCGTCGATGCATGTAAACAAATCACTGTTTCTTCTTCTTCGTCGCCGTCTTCTTACAATGGCGATAATTACATTAATATTTACAGCAATTGCAGCCTATTCCTCCGACGAATCCATCGGCATATGCGGTTTTAACTAGAAGGCTACAAGCTGTCAAAGTGACAAGGTTCGTAGGTTAGAATAGCAATGTCTGGACGTCACAACTCTCCCGAGTCGTACACAATGGCCGTGTCAATCGACCAATCAGCTTCAACTCTTCAAGGTCGTTTTTCTTTTCACTCTTTACTTGTCGAGCAGTGTTCAACTTTTTGGAGAACTTTTCACTTTTCTCTTTTTTCACTTCCTAGTGTGACAGCAACGCGAAAAGTCCCATAAGCTACAAGCTATCTCTACAAGTGAAAGAGTAACTTTTCTCTTTACTTTTTTCTTTCCTCTTTTTTAACTTCTCCGTGTAACAGCCGCTTTAGTGTGTTTTTTTAAAATAAAATTGATTTGTTTGTGAATTTGTAATTGAAACCTTAATTTCATATGCATTTTTAATTATAAACATTGTTTTTATGCAATTTAAAAAACATACTCCCTCAATCTTCTTTAAAGATTAATAACAAAAGTATAGCCGCAGAGACGTCATATGCAAACTGTCAATAGCCTTAACTGTAGGTTAGGATGGTACTATCATACAATTTATTTGTTGCTTTGCGAGTTCTGGTTTCCTTTCACCGCTTCTACACATCATCAACTCATTGCCTTTCAAATATAGCACGACAGATGGAAACTAAAACGAAGCTCAAATACACAAATGTATAATTATGCGCTCTCTTATGGTAATCATGTAGATTTCGCAGCTTATGAAATAAGGCTAATGCGATCTTAATACGAGATTGCATTTAAAATTGTCCACGCATGCGTAACGCTGCACTGGATAATATGTAGCTCGTGGAGTCTGCATTGATATCAACATCCGATAGTTATCTTGATACCAGGACCCTTATAGACCATTTTAAAAATTATCAAGGTATCTATTCTTGTTCCTCGCACGGCCCCCTAAATAGTTACAAAAAAACATCGTAGAACAATCAAACATGAGCTGTCAAATATTATATCAAGGTTCATTGATGGACACAAGATCTTCATCTATTAACCTTGATTTCACATTTTTAATTGTTGTGTATTGTTGTTCTTGAAGATTTAGAGGACCGTGGGGAGAAACAAGAATAGATACCTGGATCATTTTTAAAATGGTCTATTCTGTAATTATCCCCCTATGAAAGCGGGCGATATGGAAACAATTGCGGTTCCACAACAATATAACTGCCTCAATAATTTCCAATACAAGGCAGTGTTATTATTTCTCAATTGTTTCCATATCGGCCCGCATACAAAGCGGGATAATTACAGAATAAGGGCCCCGCTCGTGATACATTCAGTTATTTATTAAATATCTTATTCAGAATTGTCGCCCCTCCCCCTCCCCCTCCCCCTCCCCCCCACCAGCTCATTGCGATAGATACCCTGATACAGATCTGCACACACCCTCTTGACACCAAACTTGGCCCTAGTCAGCTGTGCACACGGAATTTCATCTACCCTGATACAGATCTGCACACACCCTCTTGACACCAAACTTGGCCCTAGTCAGCTGTGCACACGGAATTTCATCTTGAGGGACGCTTTTGTCGGGTAAACTGATATAGATGCTCTGGGGTAATGGCTGAAAGTCCCTACCTCAAGGACGAATTATCATGACGTCACCGTCTAACATGGCTGCTACAAAGAGTATTTGTGGTGATCTTTGTTTACAAACAAGTGCAATATTGTCCAATCCACACAAAACTAGATGAGCGCGCTACGTCAGTACTCTCTAAGCTGCGTACACACGGCGGATTTTGGCCTCACGACGATCTCAAGGCGGTCGGACGGATGGACTGATCGGATGGAAATTGGATGGAAATCTCTCGTGTGTACAGTCTTGAGGCGATCGTACGACGATCCGTTCCAATCTCTGCCTAGTCAGTATTTTTAGCTGCGTACACACGGCGGATTTTGGCCTCACGACGGTCGTACGACCGCCTTGAGATCGTCGTAAGGCCAAAATCCGCCGTGTGTACGCAGCTTTAGATCTAGGGACAAGTTTTCCCGCTAGGAAGCGTATCTAAGCTTTGCGATCGCGATTATTTGTATAATAACTAAGAAATATTTACATGTACATAGAGAATGACTGTAAGTTATTTTTCGTAGTAAAATTATTCAAATGTCCCCCTTCCCTGAATGCGTGAAGCATTCAGGTACCTCTGTGTACTACCTCTGTACTGACTCTGGCAGTAAATCATGATATTAGTGCTGTGATCTATAGGGCTTAAGTCCTGAGGGAGGACACGCATACAAGTGACGACTTTGTGGCCACGTGATCACAGAGTGTCTTTTCATCATAAGCCTAGTTTGAACCACCAACGCTGTTTTGTTGTTGATGTCGCCGAAATGTAATAGATGATTTTTAGAATTGATCTAGAGGGACGTGATTACTTTTATCCAAGGGTCCTTGATAGATCAACGACAACAATGCTCTGCAATAACAACTATAGTTTTCAAATGTTATGTTAATAAGGTACATTTTTCACTGTTGTGCATTGTTGTCATTGAAGATCTAGATGGCCGTGATTACTTCTATCTAAAGGTCCTTGATAGATCAATGACAACAATGCTCTGCAATAACAACTAGTTTTCAAATGTTATGTTAAGGTGCATTTTTCACTGTTGTACATTGTTGTCATTGAATATCTAGATGGCCGTGATTACTTCTATCTAAGGGTCCTAGATCAATTCTGAAAAAGGTCTATTACATCCCACGAGTACGCACATAGACAGTTGGAAGTATAGTGAGTGTCACTGGGCTCTGATTGGTCCATGATTGCGTCACAACACAATGTCAGAACAAAGATCTGAGACGTCTGTTTGAGTCTGTTGTTATATTCACGGTGGGTTGGCCCACCGCCAACTAGATGTTGAAATATTCATAGTTCGATTTCTCTCCGTGTCCGTGTCACCCAAAGACATTAGAATAGTGTTGGTGTCACCATGCACAAGGAACAATACTACCGACATTACAGTGAAATGGTGCGACACTTTGCTTTGTGAAAACAATCGCATAAGTCAATACACCCGCTGTTTTTCTATATGCTAATAACTAATATAGACAACTTTCGAACACAAAAAAACGTCATTTTGATGAATTTAAAATTGGCAATTATGTTACTTTTTACATTAGGTGGAAATAAGTCATTAATTCTATACCGATAGAGGTGGCTCAGCGGTAAGACACGAGACTCTAATTCGAGAGGTCGCCGGTTCGATTCCGGCCACCGGCAGTCCTGACTGAAGTTTTTTATGAGGTTTTCCTCAGTCGTAAAGGAGAATGCTGGGATTGTGTCCTACCAACAGCTCTCGGAAATTCTTTCCCAGCTATCCAAACACCATAATAACCTAGCTAGTCACCTGAATAGGGGCATATAAGGTAAAGCTGGTGTGCACCCTATAAGTTCGGGTATTCCTACGAAAATGTATTGACTATTATTACTTTTATGAATCAACCTATCATAAGAAGCTAAATATAGTATGGTAAGCGTTATTTCCCTCATGTAGCTGACTTGAAACCGAGGTTATTTGTGTTTATATTAATCACATTTGAAATCAATTTACAAGGTAATTTATTAAGGTAATTTATATATTTTTATATAATTATACATTACAGGGCGTCTGTTTTTAAATGTATTTACCAAAGCTACGGCAACTTACATATTTGTATGACATGTATAATAGAATCGAAGGTGATTAATAATTTCCTTCATACAATTTTGAAGACATTTTTATGACAAAGGTGTCTTCACAGTTAAAGAGCGTGAACATTCGTTTTCCTGAATTCAAAACCATTCCTTACTTCTAACCAAGTCAATGTGTAACAGAGTAAACCTCAATTAAACCCTTGAACCACAGTTGTCTGTGCTTGAACCGCTCAGAAAGCTTAGCCTGAATAGATCACGATTTTCGTCTGGAACGTTGCCTTTCCTTCACGATCGTATGAAACGGACCAATCAGAATTCAGGAGAACGTCGCAGTCAGTGTCCTTGTCAGTATGACGTGTGTGTTGGGTGAGGTGACTTTACTAACACTCGTTAACCAGTTTAACAGCCAACCTTCAAACCTCGTCTTATCATGTAGCTTTGTGGTTGTTTAGGAACCAGTTCGAGTCTCACACAAGATATGGGTTGTTTTTCTTGCCCTTTATTCTTGTCTAGGGAGCTAGTGAGGTTATAACCTATTGTTGCACATCAATAGAATATATAGAATTGAATGTCGTCGACTCGTCGTTATAATGACAAAAAAAAGAAGAAAAAAATGTAAAAAAAATGTAAAAAAAATTGTGTTGTGTGAACTTCTACTGACGTTTTAGTATAATTATACTGTTTTCAAAGTTGTATCTAGCCTCAGATAACGCAAAACAAAATGTTCAAAAACAAAAAATTCGAATCCCAAAAGACTTTGGCTTGGGTAGTCAAATGATGTCACTTCTTCCTCGAACAACAACTAGCAACCGATGCTAAAAAACTAACAAGTATCCACATTAATGTAGGTTAGGTAATTAACTGTGTCAAGTTTAGTTTGTAGATGCACGCACGTCATCACTAAATAATAATCGAAGGCGGGCCCATCGACCTATTCCCATAATACGATCACTGTACCCACGCTTTTTGCAAGGCAAGAGATTCTAGTGTTAATCTATTGTCTTCGTATTCACTTGTACTGGGATAGCAAACCGCAATCAGACTTAGATCAGTGTTCAAGAGTTCGACACTGGTAGCTTGAAAAGTGAGGGAATGCGAGGTTTGCTATTCGCATCTCTCAAATGACATTTAATATCAAAATTTTCGAATAGTGAGGAGCTAGATAATATGTAATGGTCAAAATCTGCAGATATTCTAAAAAAAAGGATGGAACAATGATTGTGCTTGTATAAAACAAGACAATTTCAATCATAACTAAAATTGTCTTATTTTATCCGAGTGATATCTTTTTAATTCTTTTGTAAATGTATATCGATCTTGATAATATCTAGACCCGCATTCTTCTTTGATTGATATCTCCGTCGGATAGGCCTATATACAGAAAGCCTGTCTGACAGAATGGTAAGAAAGTCCTAATTTTTTTTTAGCTAGAGCTACTTGTAAGACTTGACACCAGAGCTACTTGTAAGACTTGACACCAGAGCTACTTGTAAGACTTGACACCAGAGCTACTTGTAAGACTTGACAACAGAGCTACTTGTAAGACTTGACACCAGAGCTACTTGTAAGACTTGACACCAGAGCTACTTGTAAGACTTGACACTAGAGCTACTTGTAAGACTTGACACCAGAGCTACTTGTAAGACTTGACACCAGAGCTACTTGTAAGACTTGACACCAGAGCTACTTGTAAGACTTGACACCAGAGCTACTTGTAAGACTTGACACCAGAGCTACTTGCAAGACTTGACACCAGAGCTACTTGTAAGACTTGACACCAGAATTCGCCTTATCATCGAGTACACATTCAGTCAGGCTTGTCAGTCCTGGGAATCGAACCGACGACTTCATATACATTAGCTGTTCGTGTACTATGACTGAACATTGTTTAAAGAGTCATGCAGCAAGATGCATCATATGAAAGAAACTTTCACTGTCAGCTGCATACGGTCAGTCAGACTTGCCAGTCCTGGGAATCGAACCGGCGACTTCATATACATTAGTTCATGTACTACGATAACTGAACATTGTTTAAATGAGTCCGACATCTATTAGCTCGTGCAACAAGATGCATCATATACTTTCACTGGCCGCTGCTGCGTACAGTCAGTCAGATTTGCCAGTCCTGGGAATCGAACCGACGACTTCATACATTAGTGCATGTACTATGACTTAACATTGTTCTAATGAGTCCAACATCTTTTAGCTCGTGCAACAAGATGCATCATATGAACGAAACTTTCACTGGTCGCTGCTGCGTACGGTCGTGGGTAAATTTAGCATGTCTTGATTTAACTACCTCTACCTAAGTACTCTAAGAACAAAGTGGGGCTAAGAAAGTTCGCATGCAAAGTAAGAGATTGTACCAGATCTTGATGATCATCGCGTCACAGCCATCTGCTTTTTATGTGATTATAATTTTACGCCATTTAATTCACTCGTCATTTCTTCTCTTATTCTACTGACGCTCCAATTTCTAAAGGTGTAAAAGTAATTGTGTTTAATCTCTGTACTCGCTTAGCCTCGAAACGTAATTGAGCAATCAGCGACTGTACACACAAGTGAGTAACTGTGCGTGCGAGTGCGTTTCACAGAGTATTGTCCCCAACTCTTGGGAACTAACTTTGTAGATAAAATAAATGTACACCCGATTTTATATGAGTTATGGATGGTTCATATACCCAATTTACCTTGCCTTAAAACTCGTATAGTGTAAACTGTACAACAATAGTGATAACACATATATCGTGCGGGGGTGGAGGGGGGGGGGGGGGGAATTGGAAGCGCTCTTTGTATTCATAGACGTGAGATATCATATTGATTCACCCTACCCTACAGCCACCATAACGCAAACTATACTGTAAACTAGCATGTCAATTACAAGAAAAGATAGTGAAACACTACTCCTTGTCGAAAAATTAAAATTAAAATGCAATATTTCGAATGCTGACCAGTATTCTTTGAAAGGCTATCACCAACTAACCTTGATTCGGATCACACCAACTTTGAATGATCAGCATTCGAAATATTGGATGTTAATTTTAATTTTGACAAAGAACAGTGTAGTCTAATATCTTTTCTGATAACAAGTCACTTGTTCTAGTAGATTTCGTTTTGATAACTTGTCAATATTGACACAAAACTAAACTAATTTTGTATGCGTGTGTGTGGGGGGGGAGGGGGGGGGGGGGAATGTTGTCTTAGCCAATTAAGGGGCAAAGAGATCAACGTGGGCCGGATGTGGCACGCGGGCCGCGTTTTTAAGAGACTAAACACAGACATTACCTCGCTGGCCAATATTAACTGAAAGTTATTACTGTGGCGCAAGTGAAGTGTGTCAGTGTGGGACTGTTTTGTATGAGCTGTTCCATATCTCCTTACACATACATCTATAACAGTCTTCACGGGTTTTAGACCCCCCCCCCCCCCCCTTTCGCTTCAGTTAAACAATACCTTGCATCTTCGTATAGCAGTATATCCTTCGTAATAATGTATTGTGAGCTAGCTTACAGATCTTTGTATGTAACTATTTATATTTTCCAATTTTCCAATCTTTCAACACTGTAATCAAAAATTTGTTAACAAACCATTCTTATCAACAGAATTCCACAAAAACTACTCCAATATAGGGTTTTTGCACAAAGACTCAATAATATAACATTCCAATTGAACCACCGTGGACAGTAAATAAGTTTTAAGTAGATTAATTGTCAAAATGCAATGTTTTTTGTGTGAAGTAGTATATTAATAAACATGCCCCATCGCCGCGTGCTATGGCCGTGGAAGGACAGACATGAGACAAGAAACAGCTGATCGAGTGAAAGGCATCGCACTCGCTGTGGTGACCTTCAAGGCTTGGACGGACATGCATGCGAGTTAGCGAAACCCGCTGGGCGTGTGAGTTCCGGGTAGAGTACTCCCACACCGGTGCAACTAACCGAACAGAAGAGTCGGCCCACGCGTTACACTAACTACAATAATAGTACTCCTACACCCACCGGTGCAACTAAACGAACAGAAGAGTCGTCAGCCCACGCGTTACACTAACTACAATAATAGTACTCCTACACCCACCGGTGCAACTAACAGAACAGAAGATTCGTCAGCCCACGCGTTACACTAACTACAATAATAGTACTCCTACACCCACCGGTGCAACTAACAGAACCGAATGTCGTCAGCCCACGCATTACACTAACTACAATAATAGTACTCCAATAAAAGACCCTCCCTAAAACCCTCAGCCAGAATCGTGAATCGAGCCCTGGATCGTCTGCATTAGAAGCATGAACAAACCTACACGACTGGACCCTGGAGCTTGCTACATTAGTTTGATAACATTGCCTATGTGGGTGGATGTTTGTGGCCACTTCGAGTGCCAATGTAGCTCAGCAAAGCGAGATCTGTATATAACAATAAAGTCGAGTTTAAAAAAAAAAACGCTGTTGAAATATTCCCCTTCAATTAATAAATCATAAAAGAAACACTCGCTAACAAAGTTGTCTTGTCTTTCTTGCTAACAGTCTTGGAGTAACGCTAGATAATTTTATTTGTGTGTGTTGCCGGAGTCGTCGAGTTTTAAATGTCAACTTTGCTCAGTTATACACAAGACTAGCTAACTATGGAGGACAATGGAATATTATTATAACACGTTAATACCTTGTCGAATAAATTATAAGTTGTATTGTTGTAAAAAAAAAAAAGTAGTGACTGTGATCACGCTCATTGTGAATAGATAAACATGATGCTTATTACTGTGTTCATGCATATGTACTTGTAAGTTTCTCTGTGTTATTATTGTAAGTGTGTGTTCTGGCCCATAACCACCGAGGGACCTTTACCCAGTTAGCATCAGCTGGCGACACCCACCGGGACTTGAACCGGGTTCCCCGGCCCTTGAGTGCCTTCAATTACGTCAAGACTAACTGGGCGTGATACGCATGACACCTGCACATGTCCTTGAACATGTGTTGTAAAGTAGGCTCATGTGAAAAGTGTCAAAAATTCAAAGGGACGATTTTCAGAACTGATCTAGACGGTCGTGATTACTTCCTTTCCTTGATAAATCAATGACAACAATGGTCAGGTGGTTTTTTCACTGTTGTGCATTGTTGTCATTGAAGATCTAGATTCTAGAGGCCCACGATTAATTCCTTGATAGATCAATGACAACAATGCTCAGGTGCATTTATCACTGTTGTGCATTGTTGTCTTTGAAGATCTAGAGGGCAGTGATTACTTCTAAGGGTTCTAATAATGAACATACAGTATGAGGACATCGATGTAACTTTACTAAACGCCCTTTGTAAGTGTCCAACAGTAACTGTTTGTGAAATCATGAAAGCAGTGTTGTGTACATAATTCCGAGTCCACAACGAACATAGGGGCCAGCTTTGCAATACCCTTATATTAGCGTACTTCAGCTAACACTTTGTTTTGTTTGCAAATGTATCCCCGGCAGTCTTACAGGGAAAACAATAGATTCCATTTAGAGTCCATACAAACTTTCTAAATTTTAAAACAGAATGAAATCGTCTATTAGTATTGTATTACAAATCGGGAAAACTTTGCGTAACACGATATTTAGAGCCAACTCGTTGTTACTTTCCTCGTTGTTTTGTTAGTTTTGTGGTTTCCCAAACGAATGTTACCAGCCCGATAGTGTATTCGTGCAGCCTCAAAGGAATATCTTTGTTTACTGAGTGGTTTGCGTGTAGTTGTGTGTAAACAAACGCACATCTAATGAACTATGAACAGCTCTGTTCTAAGGAGTGATGTGTACGAATGGAAAGGAGCTAATTACAGGTGGTAGAAAGTTGGCGATCCGCCCTCGCTTTGCGTGCGTGGCCTACAGAGAAGCTACGCTGGTAAATCTACGACGAACGTTGTCAAGCTCGCGTCTACCGTCACAAGAATTACCAAAAGCTGCTTTTAGACAGTTTAACATTTCATTAAATTCTCCTTGAATTCAAGGACGAAAACGAACCAAAGAATGGAGAACATTGTATTTTTTTTATTACCTATGTACGTTTTGATGCTTTTTTGTTTTTGAATTCAAGGAAACTTGAACGGAACATGAACCGTCTAAATTGGGCTTAATTAACAAAAAGATAAACGTAATTTGGTTAACGTAGTCACTATACAATATAATGATGAGGGTTCGTTTTGTAATAGGATCAAAGATTACTGAGTCGGGGGTGAGAAACCCCTGAAGACTGTTACAGATATATGTGTAAGGAGATATGGAACAGCTCATACAAAACAGTCCCAACTGACACACTTCATCTTGCGCCACAGTAGTAACTTTCAGTAAATATTGGCCATGGCGAGGTAATGTCTGTGTTTAGTCTCCTAAAACGCGGCCCGCGTGCCACATCCGGCCCACGTTGATCTCTTTGCCCCTTAATTGGCTAAAACCACATCCCCCCCCCACACACACCCCACACACACACGCATACAAAAACAGTTTAATTTTGTATCAATATTGACAAGTTATCAAAACGAAACCTAGTAGAACAAGTGAACTGTTATAAGAAAAGATATTGGACTACACTGTTCTTTGTCAAAATTCAAATTAATATCCAATATTTCGAATTCTGATCATTCAAAGTTAGTGTGATTCAAATCTTGGTAAGTTGGTGAAAGTCTTTGATAGGATGAAGAAATCCTAGATAAGAAATATGATATTTTAAAGAAAAATGCAGTAAATTTAATTTAATTTTGGTCTATTAGACTTTTTAGTTCTTGCACATTATCATGTACAACATGGAAAACTGAATTAAGTTTAATTAAAAAAAATCCACCGACCGACTGTTCATTGACTCGTCAATAATCAGCACTTCCGCTCTCTTTGTAATCAGCTATCGTAAGCAGGAGACAGACACTTGACTATCGAGTGATGCGTCTTGTTCATATCTCACTCCCGTCCGGAGAAAGTATCGCATCACGGGTCAATAGAAAGGGCAAACCGTGATGGCTATCAACCTCCAAGCCGTTGAATCAGTGAGTCACGATAACCGAGGTTTCTCAGCACCGACTGTGGGAACACGATTATAAGTTATAACTCATCTTATGAGCCGCAAATAGAACTGTTTATCTGTTGAGCAGGGGAGATGAATTACTCAAATCATCTTCGCTGTAGTTTTGTGGGTTAAAACACTTATGACCAAAACAAAATAAACATAAATTATAGGTAATATATTGGTTCGCTTAATCTGAAATAGATTAACAGTGAGAACTGTGTGAGAACTGTGTGAGAACTGTGTATACTTAGCATGTCTTGCTTGTGTAACTTGTAATAGGCTTGTTAGGCTACAAACAACAAAACAATTGCCTTGGGATACGGACAACGGGTTTTGGCCATCGACTATATATCGACTACCGGTATATATATGTGTGTTTTTTTTTATCATCAACGCATTAGTATACAGAAAATCGAAACACATGGTATACATACGGTAGAGACAATAGAAACGTATGGTCTGTGAATGTGTAATTATTTCAATCATAAACATACATCTCTGAAAGTAGTTTTACAACTTAATGGTAAAGACATTAGATAAATAACCACATTAGTGTAGGAAGTGATTGTCAAAGACCTTTCGCGTTCGTAACTTTCGCAACTCATCGTCGTTTTTGTTGTCGGTTTTTGCGCACTCTGCAAATTACAGCCGATCGTTTTGAACCGTACCTTCATTAAGCGAAAGCTCTGCAGGGTTCAAGAGTTTAAATAACATGAATATATGCATTGTTTAATAAAACCTATACTTTGCCCAACTACTGAGTAGTGATTTTCCAATTGTGTGTCACATTATCTTTATTTCCGTTATGTATGGTCTAGCTAGAATAAAATGTAGAAATTGCAGTTCCATAATATTTAATTTTAATTTATTTTATTGTATGCTATGTTTATATTGAATTTACTATTATTTAATTTAATCGTGCATGCTATGTTAGAATAAGATGAAATCACACATTGTATTATTTCTCAAAATTACAACTCGAATATTCCATGTATATCATGTATGCAAATGAATTTTAAAGAGGCTTATAAATCTAAATTTAAATCTACATCTACATCCACAGTGATAGGTGTTTCTATTATAGCCTACCTCAGCTCGCAAGAGAATTGACCAAATTATATTTCCGAAAGGCACTCATTCTTATACAGACAGTGCATTATATATTGTTACCAATTGTTGTATATATTTGAAACAAAGTACCGTGGTGACGTGTCCCTTAGAGTTAGACCAGTCACCACGGGAGCTATGAGGGTCTAATCTGGACTTGTCTTCGATGACGCATTGCTAAACCCCAGAGACTTGAACGAGGGAACAGGCGCGAAGCCACGGCTCCTCCGTCAACACACCGTGACCGTGACAGCGAAGCACAATTCTCGGCGTTCAAAACACCAGTGCAACATTATTTCTCGATCATGTTTACAGGAACCGTTTAGAGATTAGACATCAAACGGTTCATGTCGATCGCTTTGTTCTTGCTGCGCACGTTGCCAGACGAACGAAGTAGAACGACGTTCACGGCGCGGCCTATTGGACCGGTTCCAGAACATTTCTCACGATTTATTCATCGTTTACACTAGTTTCCTGGCCTCTGTGATTTTCTCGTGTGCTCATTGTTGTTTACTTGCAGTAAATACATAATTTAGGTAAAATATTCCTTTTTTGTAATGTAATATATTTAATGGTACGAAATGCTTTCCGGTGAAATCGGTATTTCCGTGAGGTAATGTGATTGGATTGCCAAACGAAGTGGTTACGTTCACTTGTTGTTCCTCAACATTTGTAGATACTTTTCAATGTCCGTTAGAGGGAGATATACGTCACAAGGTTGACTTGTGAAATAACCAAAAGTTACGAAGTGTAGTAAAAAAGAAAACATTGTGATAGTTGAGTTTTTTTTTATGTTTTACAATGGAAATATTGATGAAAAAATAATTGAATAATGAATAAAAGTGTTAAATGTGAAATTGTGAAGTTAAATATTGCAAACAAACTTGAAGAAATTAAAATGTTTGATTTATAAACAAATTACTCGAAAGCGATATTTCGGTTGACGGGTAAATTCCCGCAAAACACAAGGTTTTGTTTAGTGGAGAACAAAAGCAAATCTTTGAAAGGTTGAAAGTCGTAGTATTGTAGTGTCTTATACTTTAGCTAAAGTTTCAAACCACACAATATTGCGATGGTAGCACCATTGAAAAAGCCACAATAAGTGTGTATCTTAACTTTCGAATTTTTTGTCATTTATTAATTTTTCCGCTCATTATGAATTCGCCTTGATTACTAAAACCCTCCAGCCAGAAGCACGAGTTCCTAACTACAGTAGGCGTATTTATTTTATTCACAAGAAGTAAGCATACATCTTTGATGTATATAGGCTAGAATAGTCATCATTATTTTCAGGTGTAACAACCTGCCGTCAAGTGTGCCACAGTTGGGAGTCGAAACGACGATTTCTTGAATCAATACTCCGTGTACAAACCACTGAGCTATTGTAACTCAGTGTATAATGAAATGTGTTACTTTTTCTGTTTTTGTTTAGGTAAAGCAAATTAGTATGTGTGTTAATTCCGATTATTGATACCCAATTATTATTATTTCTTTTTAATCCCATGACAATAATGCAGTTTTCCCTACATGTAGTTATAAAAGACAAGGCTGAGACGGTCACGCAACACATCTGCAAGTGGAACACAGCTGAGTCCTTTAAGAGAACCGGGCTCGACTCCCGTACGGAGTAAAATGAGCCGAGAGAAATATTAGATATTGCCATTGGTAACTTCAACGCACCTGAACAATGAACGGATATTGCAGACCGGTGTGGCAAGGATAGAGTACCCCCGTGATGGAATACCCCCAGATAATACAGCCCTAGAGCTGGTGTACCCCCCCTCCACCCCCTGGTTAACAGACCCTAGTGTACGAATGCCCACTCCCGTGTACGAATACTCCTTACCCGGTAAACGATCACTAGGGATAGAATACCCTCCAGCCACATATATAACAAGGGAATTGTTGAGGGGGGTAATCGAGCTCTAGGGATGTATTACCCCCCCATGAATATTACGTGTAATAAGCACCACCGCACACCGGCATTTTAACACTTTACTGCTCAAGCTCAGGCGCTGTGAGTTCATGTTTTGCCGGGGTGTTCTTTGTGCTCAAGCTCGGGCGCTGTTTGAGTTTACGTTTTGTCGGGGTGTTCGTTGTGCTCAAGCTCGGGCGGTGTTTGAGTTTACGTGTTGCCGGGGTGTTCGTTGCATTAAACAAAATATAGTTAGTGCAGTGCTGTAATGACTTTATGAGGCTAGGTCAGGGATACTCGTATAGTGTTATAGTGCTAGTGATAGTGCAGAGCTGTATTGACTACAAGACACCAAGTCGGAAATACTGCTATAGTGTTATAGTGGTATTGATAGTGCAGTGCTGTACGGAACGTATAGTATCAACCCTCCAAAATTCTACTCTCTAGCTCGCAACTTGCGAGTGACTTTTGATAGGTTGCTAGTATAATAAATTTTGTTAACCTGAAAGTACCATTTTGCCCATTAATCATAGACTTTCGTTGTATTGTGTTTTTTTTTTTATGACAAGATATCATCTCAAAACGCGTTTAAGGCCACCAAGGACCAAAATTGTTTTGCCCTGACCCCATATATATCAAACATAGTAGTTGCGAGTACAAATAAAATAGTGTATTTGTGGAGGGTTGTCCAAGTATGATACCGCAAGTGTTGTAGTGAACGTACTGTAATGGTAGTGCTATTAAGTGCAGTGCTGTACCTGGTAAATACCTACTGGGGGAGGCTCCGACGAATACGACTCGGAGGGTGGATACTCCTTGACGGTGATGGTGGCGATGGAGTCGCACTTCTCGTCGTGAGGGAGGTCCATGATGACAGCAGTGTGGAGTCGAGAGAAGACACGACGCGAGTAACACCGCTTTGTCTCGAGTCTCGCCGTGTCTCTACGGTAACTGGGTCCCGCCTTCTGATTGGTCGGACGGGGGAACTAGGCCAGTGGACCTCACGGTCTCTGGAGATGGTAGCAGGCCGTACTCCACGGGACGGCGGTACAACACAAGGTTCGACTCCCGCTACCGGTAAACTTGACGGTTTCTGGAGAGGTTTTCCTCAGTCATAAAAGATTGAGTCCTATACTATCAGACCTCGAAAATACCTTCCTTATCAATGGTTTAAGACTGTATGCTTACCTACCTTGCAGAACACCGGATTTCAGTCCTTTAAAATCACTTTAAAATGGTTTTAAATTGTAAAAAAAATCAAAATTCATTCAATAGAGAATTTAATGCTCTTTCTTATGAATGGTTTTTTGTTCTAATCAATTTTCATTTTGCAGATGTTCTTAAGTAGGCGTGAAAGGTATCCAGCAACATCACATTACAAAAGGTAGCTAACCACATCTGAAAAACAAAAATATTTATTGGAATATAGAAATATTCATAAGAAAGAGTACTAAATTCTCTACAGGATGACATATTTTGATTTACATTTGGGACATTTTAACAGATCGAAATCGGGAGTTCCGCAGGCTACACAGTTGATGAATAGGTTGGAGGTTATTCAGATGCCGCTAAAACAAAGGGTGGACTTATGTCTAGACCAGGGACAATACACCCGCAGTTTACATTCATTCATTATGTCTCTAATGTGGACGAGTTTATTTAGACACCTGAAAAGAGGGAAGTTTTCTTTGAACATCACATTTCAATATATAAATCGCGTGCGTAGATCGGAAGAAACCACCAATATTTTGGGCTTTAACGTCTCATATTTTTGAAACGATTCTAATCGAGACGATGAGTGGGTGATTATGAAGATGGAAAAACGCCACATGACATCTATGCCCAAGCCAGGATTCGAACCTGGAATGTAGAGACCACGGTTTATACTAGACCACCGTCTAATCGACCGCGGCCAACAACGCTGGCAAGAAAAAGAAAGAAGAAACCACCAAGCCAAAGCGTTTGATGAGATTACCATACAGTTCTTTAAAATCGAACAATATTGACCTCGGTGTATATGTAACTTATGTTCTAATACAGGCACGTTAAAAAGGTGCTAACCATTGGCTGACGTGCGCCCGTGACGCGGAAGTCCTTCAGCACAAGCGTAGTACTTGTCCTATTTTCATGCCCAAGGACTGCTACCTTATCGTGGTGGGAAGGTTTGCGTGCTTTGTTAATCACGAGAGCTTGACCAGCGGAAGCGTATGCTTCTCGTACGGCCATCCTAGCCCAGACAGGTCGAGGGGAAAAAATCAGACGAAATGCACTCCACATCCTCCCCTTTCCTTCCCTTTTCCTCCTCGCCCTCCAACTTTCCCATTTCCCCCAACCATCATCATCTTCACATTTCACCCACTCATCTTCTCGATTAGCCAAATTGCAAAAATATGGGACGTAAAACCCCAATATCATCATCATCGTCCTATCTTTCACCTGGCAATCACTAACTCTCAAGTATTATTGTGCACTGTGGTCGGTAATTATGAAGACGCTATTAATAGTATAACTATTCAAACGTTTGTAGTCTAAAGAGTAATGGTATTTAAAAACTAAAGGTGAAAATGCTCCTCATTATCACCCCCCCAATTGGCACCCTCATAAGACAATCACCTCCAAACTCTGTACATTACTACGGCTACAAGATATTCAGCTACTCTCCCCCTCCAAATTTTGTTCAGCAAACACTGTGTACATATGTATTTGCTTCTAAATACCCTTTGACCCTTCTCCGGAATCCCAAACGATACCGAAGAAGTGGCTATAGAGCGCTTGACGTCACGACGATTGATAAGTTCCAATTCTTGTTTGACATTTTCGGTCTGATCGTGCTGATCTTGACAATTTTGCACACGATCAGATCTGAGCGCTTAGTCTCGTGCGTCGATCTCTCCAAATGTCTAGGATTCAAAGACTATTACCAATCCAATAACACCTCTCTACTTGGAGAAACATGTTTTTGTATTGCTCGAACAATTAACTTCACGTTAAGTAATTAATTAGTCTATACAGTGTTGTGTTCCTCTAATCGCCTTTCTGTAAAAACCATTAGGTACTAATTACATCTTAGTGTACTTTTGCCGTCCATATAATAATGTGTTCAGGTGAGTCCCGACGTCGGTCTGTTCAAAATACTTTAAAATGTGTATAAATTGTTCCAAATGTAGATCAAAATATGTCATCCTGTAGAGAATTTAGTGCTCTTTCTTCTGAATGTTTCTTTGTTCGAATCAATATTTTCATTTTCAGATGTTCTTAATTTCCATTTGTTATGTGATGTTGCTGGACACCTTTCACACCTAATTAAGAACATCTGCAAAAATGGAAATAACAAAAAAAACATTCATAAGAAAGAGCATTACATTCTGTATAGGATGACCTATTTTGATTTTCTGTATGGACAGTTTAAATCCATTTTAAAACAATTGTAACAGGCCAAAATCGGGTGCTCCGCAAGGTAGGTGAACATAAGCCTTCCTCGTAAGGTTGTAAACGTATTCTTGCCGAAATATTCTGCAATGTCACCCGATAATAGGATGTTGTCGCGTCAACCGAGGTAGACTGAAAATGATACGATTCCCTCCAAAGTCTAAGTATTTTAATGAATGGTATGGGTCGCTTTGTGGTTGGAATCATTTTAATTCTGGGATGAAAGTAATTGCTTTGTAGAATTTGAATTAAGAAAAATTAAAATATGTTCTTAAATGTTACGTTTCCATGTATTGGCTCAAATGTGTCATGTTCAGCTAGCTGTTGTTGTTGAAGATTGTAGTGTCACAACTAGGCAGCTTGACGCGTGATCCGGTCTATGGAGTACGGCCTTGTGCGGCCCGAGGAAAGTGCGGGCGTGGTGAAAGCTGTGATGAGCCATGTCAGCCCCCCCCCCCCCCCCCCTTCATGGGTAACACAGGAGGAGACGAGAGAAAACTAGTGTCAAAAATACTAACAAACGTTGTGACCGGGGCAGCTCTATATAGAACACCTCACGAGCGCCCGGGGTTCGATCCCCGATCGAGGTTGTTTCATTGCCACAAACTAATAAATTCAAAGTTGTTCTGAATCGGCCTTGTTGATTCTGACATTTGTCCACTAGTGTTCGCACTATCTAATCACTGATGCATATGTTTCTTATTCGAATGATCGATCTTTGATTGGTTATCGCTCACTCGTCGATGGTGTTCGGAGCCTACAGGGTTGGTTTAGTCGCTTTAAATTAAAGTCCCCTATACTGAAAATCAGTTTCGTTACTGAGCGGGTAGACGCTAAATGTGATTTTATTTTTTATCAATTATCAGAAACAAATAAATACACAAATCAATTTATATTTATTGTCTATCCCCTCGGTACAGTGGGATACGGGTGCACACGACTGATCTAAGTTAGCCAACTTATTTCCAAATAGCATTACAAGATAGGGTTGGTGGGGAGGCCAATTTTTTTAGAATCTCCTTCTTAAAACCACCAACTTTGTGGAAAACTAGATTAGTTTTGTTACGCCTGCACCTACACCTACGCAGGGCATCAAGAAGCGTCGTTTGAGTGCACAGTACCGCAGGTGCATCTTACACCGTTCAGTCGCCATAGAGCAACCTTTCTCTTGCTTTCGTCACAGGCGAGGAACCCGCCCCCACTCGTAGCCAATCAGCTGTCGCTATTTGCGGAGGTTTGTTTCGGGCGGTTCGCTGGTTGGCTACGAGCTCCTCGCCTATAACGAACGCATCGGAAAGGTAGTCTTGAGGTGAGTGTACCATTTGCTACGACATCTAGCGTCTCGCGACTCTGGCGACCAGTATGTCTATATATTGCATGTCCTCCGTTGTAAAAATAAGCGAATGATAATAACGTGAGTATACTCCATGCAACGACGCTGATCTCGGTAGAGAGAAACTAGATATTGCAGCCAATATGGATTGCTATAAAGAGGGTGTGTAAAGTAATTAGTTTATTTTATTCCTGCCGTTTTTCGTTGTCCATAGGAACTATGTATTTATAACTTTCGGACTTATTTCATTATAATTTCGACTAATTTGTAGTAATATCAAACGGAGTGGCTGCCGGCCCGCGCGGTGGGGTAGCACCACCCCCTTGCCAGGCATTTTAAGGGTTTTTAGTGGTAAACGCGATGTCTTACATAAATCGTTATATCTCATAATCGGTTAGCATTACAGTGTTGAGGTTTTCAGATTACCTTTAGTACTGCTTCATGGTGTGATGCCCTTCATAATCTTTGGTGTGATTATCCACTTTGCAGCAACAGGTACGGCTTAGAAGTTCCGAACTCAAGACTACACACTCCACTTCAAACTCGATATTCTAATGTCAATTGAAATAAATTTCGGAGAAATATATAATCACGGCTTTCACAATAACAACAAACACTTGTTACTTAAGTGGCCGTGCAGGAACCTTTCTCATGCTTTTGTCACAGGCGAGGAACCCGCTCCCACTCGTAGCCAATCAGCGAT
The DNA here is from genome assembly GCA_945910005.1 of Isoperla grammatica. Lineage (NCBI taxonomy): Eukaryota > Metazoa > Arthropoda > Insecta > Plecoptera > Perlodidae > Isoperla > Isoperla grammatica. Next base: position 28,712,161 of record OX246743.1, read on the forward strand.
CGGTATTTGTGGGGGTTTGTCTCGGGCGATTCGCTGATTGGCTACGAGTGCCTTATCTGTGACGTAAACATCAGTAAAGTAGTCTTGGGGTAGGTTCAATAAAGCCTTCACATAAGATAAATTCGATACAAAACACGCATCACGCACACTTTTGACAGCACGGTTTTAGGCAGTGGAATCAGCGTTGGGAAACATAGTGAATGAAGAAAGCGTCGATCTGTTGCTCCCTCTCGGCTCATGCTCTGTCCACCCACTCAAACGGCATCCAGAAAACATTGAGCCTCACCATTGTTACATTTTAGTGCTCTGTAATTGACCGCACTTTGACTTCCGTAGGTGAATGTTTTCGAGATTTCCGTAAAACTTATTTTTATGGCCGCTTTTAGTGGGTACATTAGGGTCCGATTGCATTCATCTACTGTGGTTCTCAAGGCTGATTGAACTTTAGTAAACACTAACAGGCCAACGCGGGTAAGTACCTACTTTACCACCACAGAACAACCGCATCAATTTCATTTCACTATTTAGAAGCTAGATGTCTCTGCTGCAACAGTATGGCCGCAACACTACTGTCGATAATCAGAAGTAGTAGTGTGGCTCAACCTGTAGGCGAAACAACGAACTTGGTGGCGCGATGTTGTACTTCACTTAGCCCCCCCCGCCCCCCCCTGAAAAATCTCTGAACGTATTTAACCGTTCCGGTACTGATTGGTTCGCGTGGATCGGATGTAGGCCTACAGTCACTAATCAGCAATTTTAGTTTAGAGTTCGGTCTGTAATTTTTTTTTTCTCATCACACATATCGTTTCTACAGTTTTCGAGGTCTCTGTTACTAAGTATAATCTTGGGAACGTTAAACAAAATCATATTATTCTTTATCATAGGGTAGATATCCGTTGATCCAAAAGTTATAGAAATTAGAGTTGTCAAAAAATATACATAATTAAGAACTATTTATTTTTCAGAAAAACACAAATCAAGTATAACTATGTACAGAAAAACACAAACAAACATTAATATATCGTACTAGTACAATAATAATTAAGTGAAATAACGAAAATTATATAATCAAACATGTCGAAATATACAAGTTTGTAATATTCGAATTATACAGATCGAGAGTCGACTCCTGCATGTTTACAGTTCTTCCTGCTTGGGAAAATGGCGCTATATATATGTAACAAAGCAACTATAGTTGAATAGACTCCTTTGAAATGGAGTCGAATCCAAATGGAGTCAGGTAGGAATCGAGTACACGATATCATCACTAATATTTATAAATACAAACATCTATAGGGCTATACTAAGTAACATGCATCTCTATTCTGTACCTTCATATTTTTTTATTTATATTATTTATAACTAGATAATTTTAAATGGCCCACAATAATAATCAAAATTTAACACTATAATCGTGAGGTTTCTGCAACTTTACCTCAAGCTGTAATGGTACAACAACCCAACGCAACTAAACCGAGGGTACCGAAGAACTAGAATATAAATTCAAAGAACATACATGCTCTTTGTTAGTTCTAGACTTGAAGTGAAGCCAATGTCGTATGCTGTGATTATTTTTATATCCTCTCCACCTAGGACTAAGTATTTTAAAGTATAAATAGACCAAACAACAACCAACAGCAAATAATTAATCTAGTATTCTAGTCAATGCTAGAGTCACATAACGCCCCTCATTACCTTCGATTCATACAAATGTTGGTGGGTCAATGTACAGTCGGTGAGTTGTAAGACTCCCTGGGTGGTCATTAGAGAATGCAAACGAAAGATTTAGTTCCAGTTTGGCCAGCACAATATTATGCTCGTGACAAAATCCCTTTAAATTTATGTCTGTAAAAATTATCATTTCATTGATTGAAATAATACTTTTATGTCGTGTCATGACACCAATCTAGAGAAGTGCAAGATAAAAGAAGATTACTATATCTTGTGCCAATTACAACCAATTTCTAATGGAAAAGATAACCATTGTTGCCAATCTGATGGCCCATCAGCTAATACGGAAGCTACTAGGAGCTACCAACCTATTATACTTGGATTTTAAAGCTTCTGATTGTGGTTGCCATGGTGAAAAGAAGGTAATGACTATTAATTTTTGTAATAGCTGTTAATAAAACTGGGCCTAGCCCATACATCTGTTGTTAATCATAAATTGATCACAGGCAACCGATAAGGCCCGGTTTCATGTCAACAAGAACCGACAGACGCTCATTGGAAACTAGATTGAGATCTTCTTAGTTTGACGTTTCCCTGCTGCTCCCCTCCATCGCTATGTGACCACCCCCCACCCCCATGACAACCCGACAATCATTCATTTAATATTACATTATTTATAATCAGTCATATTTGTTATGCTGGGCGGGGGTCACATAACCAGGGGTGAAGCTTAAAACTATGTCAAACTAAGAATATCTGTACTCTTATAAAATTGTATACAACTAAAATGATATATTGTATACATATAAAATTGTATTCCTCTGAAGATGGACCGTGCAATCGGCCCGAAACGTCAGGACTTTTTTATCCATGGACGCGGCGAAACCCGACAGCCAAGTTTTAATAATGACTCCGGCCGCGAAAGCCTACGACAAGTTGTATACAAGTGTTAGAAAATACAATTTTGGCAATCAAAACACCGTCTACCGGTAATGGTATTGAAACTCGTGAGGTCATAATCCCATTGTAGGGCTAATTTATATATTTTTTTTGCTAGTCACTTTTATGACAAAAGTACGTATTTGCATTGGACCAAGAGTTACATTTGTGACATCCAAATCTTTCTCAAGTGTTGTTTGGTTTACGTCGTTGTTTGTCTCTGAGAGCCAAGAAAGCCTGGACGCTTCGTCCAGCCATTGATTCCCCGCCAGCGTTGTTTCTCTCACTTGATCCGAGACAATCGACCAATACGGAGACAAGAGTTCCTGTACAACAAAAACCACAATACAATTATAGGTGTGTTTTGCAGGTTGTTTAGTTTTGACTGTAACTCACGGCCCTCTTGTGTTTCATACATAGTGGCAGCACAGCACGCGTGTGCCTGCAAACGTTAATAACGAATAAGGGGGCTGTGACGACACAGGTCGGACAAACAATCGTTTAAGGTAGTTTCATTATTGTGCCTTTCTTTGATTCGCGCACATTCAATGTTTGTCCGAAACAAAACACTGTGGAGCGACTACTTTTTCGGAATTTTCAGAATTGATCTAGGACCCTTAGATAGAGCTAATTATGTACGTAAACCTAGATCTTCAATGAAAACAATGCACAACAGTGAAAAATGCACCATAACATAACCACCATATTGAAAACTAGTTTTTATTGTTGAGTATTGTTGTCATTGATCTATCATTATCAAGGACCCTTAGATAGGAGTAATCACTGTTCTGTCCTCTAGATCAACTATGAAAATCGTCTATTCGGATATGCATACCTGGAGGTTAACAGTGGCTGTTGCGGATATGGATGGGTCATCCCCCTTCTCAAGGATGTTCTCCAAGCGCAGCAAGATGCTTTTCTCCTTCCACGGCTCCAAGGTTAGTATTTGGACGAAAGTTGGTAAGACATCTTTCAGAATACTGCGAAACTGAAGCAAACAAGAAGAAAAATGAAAGAATAATGTTTGTGAACCCGTTCCTTAATAATTTGTTTATAAGTAGGTAGAAATTATTCTCAAAAACCAATGTCACTAATATGAAAACAAAATCATTGCTTATCCAGTAAATTATATGGAACAGGTGGCTCATTCGAGTGCACTTTAGATGAAACGGATGATTCAACACACTATAACATTTTTACAAAGAAGTAACCTGTTTTATAGACAATCCCTACTCGTGACGAGTAGACTTGACTAAGGGCACGTCTCAACCAGTTAGATCAGTTTGTACTTGCGACGCGTCAAACTACATCGACCGGAAGATATGACTGACCAACAACAAGTATGAAACCTTTATCAAGACAAGGAGAAGAAAAACGGCACCGTTGTTACTCACGTTTACTTGCACAAAACTGGCTCAACATCATGACAAATTATACAGTAAAATCAATGAGCATTCTGTTTACAATAAAAGCCATTACGTACAAATATTTTCTATTTACAAATAAATAGGTATACAATCACAAAAGAACACATAGAATAGGGTTGGTCGAGAGCAGTATATATATAAGTTCAGTGGTAATGGAATACAGGGAAGGCAAAATCAATTTCGATGCTCGATGCTGAAAGAGCACTAGGCCTATGAAGGAATGCGAAGAGGGCTTGACAGAAAAAAACAGGTGTCACATTTGTATTGGTTGTCAAGACACAATATGATGCCATACATATGTCAATGTGGGTAGAAAAGAAGATGTGCAGGCTGCCGTGTGTTAGATCTCACCTCCATTGCGTACAGGTCGCTCCAGTCCGCATGTGACAGCTCTGTGGGCGAGAGGAACGTCCACGGGTTGACAAGTTTCCTCTGTGCAAGTCGCTTCTCTTGCGCGGCCAAGCTCGGCGACATGTGTGTAAGGGGTCCTGCCACCAGGTAGTGCTTCCCTCGAGCCACCAGCCCCCGTCCGTAGGCCGTCTCCTTTAGGGGTTCACCCACCCCGAACCCGTCGTCTAGCAGCAGTCTGCGATGTACCTGACATGACACACACAAGTACATTGGTATAACCCTCGAGCCACCAGCCCCAGTCCGTAGGCCGTCTCCTTCAGGGGTTCTCCCACCCCGAACCCGTCGTCTAGCAGCAGTCTGCGATGTACCTGACATGACACACACAAGTACACTGGTGTAACCCTCGAGCCACCAGCCCCTGTCCGTAGGCCGTCTCCTTTAGGGGTTCACCCACCCCGAACCCGTCGTCTAGCAGCAGTCTGCGATGCACCTGACATGACACACACAAGTACACTGGTGTAACCCTCGAGCCACCAGCCCCCGTCCGTAGGCCGTCTCCTTCAGGGGTCCACCCACCCCGAACCCGTCGTCTAGCAGCAGTCTACGATGTACCTGACATGACACACACAAGTACACTGGTATAACCCTCGAACCACCAGCCCCTGTCCGTAGGCCGTCTCCTTCAGAGGTTCAACCACCCCGAACCCGTCGTCTAGCAGCAGTCTACGATGTACCTAACATGACACACACAAGTACACTGGTATAAGGCAACCCAAGACAACCTTACACATGCTTTCGTCACAGGCGAGGTTCTCGTAGCCAATCAGCACTCAGTATTTGAGCAAGCTTGCCTCGGGAGGTTCACTGGTTGGCTAGAGTGCTTCGCCTGTGACGAAATCATCTGTAAGGTAGTCTTGGTTCAAGTATATCAAGGTATATCTAGGTTCAAGTATAAATGCGATTCCTGTAGCAGATAGCCTATCAAAACTACCAAGAAGAGCAGGTTGCCTAGGGCTCAGCAGATTCGCATTTCAAACCATAAAGTGCACGCCCTTTGTAAGTTCTGGACTTGAATTGTTTTCCTTTGTTTGATCAGATCCAAGATCCAAAATTGGAAACATCAGGACCAATAGATAAGCCTACACCAAGAGGATAGAAATGTACACTTTTTTTCGATAGTGAATTTGTGTGAAAAGAGAAGAGAAGGAAGTATGTATCTCCTGGTTGAGCAGGTCAGGTAATTAAGCGAGCGAAGCGAGCGTCTCCACGAGACTCTTATGGCCCTTCGTTCTGTTTTTTTTTTTTTTTTTTTTTTGTGTGTGTACTAGACTCTTATGGCACTTCATGCTGTTTGTTTTTTGTTTTGTTCTTATGTCTGTCGATAGCGGTCGAACGGAAAGTCCGATCAACTTGAAATTTGGACCATACACAAGCCTCGATGTGGATTGAAGGTGTATAGTTTTGGAGGCAAAATCGTTCGAAAAGTTACAAAGTTACACTCAATAACTGTTAGTGACGGTGGCGGACCGCCGCGAAAACACTAGACAGACAGCGAAAATTCTTAGCAACGCAAATTGCACTGCATTCAACAATATCGGGAAGTATAAAAGCTATGGAAATTAGAAATAATTTTGATATGCACATTCTTGAATTGTTGTTAATTGTTGTTTTTATTAGCTTTGAGATCTTTTCGCCAGAACGTTCGTAGATATGGACGCGCTCGCTTATCAACGCGTCAAACAGAGCGTTTTCCTAGTTATAAGAAGACAATAACATTAGTCCACGTTGCTCACCATGAGTTCCAACTGCCCGTCACGAATGCTGGAGCCCCCCTGAGCCCTGTCCACGAGGACGGCCACTTCTTGTTGCCTCGCCTCGTCTCGGATGAGAATCCTGGACGTCACAGGGTAGTAGTTGGACGAGATCGGCTCGGACGAGTTGAGGGGCCATGTGGGTCGGTAGTTGCGGACTCGCCTCAACAACTCCCGTCCGTTCGAGTCCGTGTAGAACATTGACTCACTGTCCAGGTCCGTTTGGAAGAGACTGATGACCTCCGCACCGCTGCAACATACGACCAAACTAACGTTTCAGCAGGAATAACAATCTCTAGACATGCAAAACTTTGATGAGGCAACTCGAGGACAAGGTGAGCAAACATTGCAACAAGTTAATTTCAACCCCCGTCTGCCACATCAGCAATTACTCTCTTATCTTTAGTGCCACCTTGGGCTGTCACACCAGTCATTACTCTCTAATCTTTAGTGCCACCCTCAGCTGTCACACTAGGCATTACTCTCTAATCTTCAGTGCCACCCCCGTCTGCCACACCAGCAATTACTCTCTCTATTAATTAGTGCCACCCTCGGCTGTCACACCAGTCGTTTCTCTCTAATCTTTAGTGCCACCCTCGGCCGTCACACCAGACATTACTCTCTAATCTTCAGTACCACTCCCGTCTGCCACACCAGTCATTTCTCTCTAATCTTTAGTGCCACCCCCGTCTGCCACATTAGTCATTACTCTTCAATCTTCAGTGCCACTCCCGTCTGCCACATTAGTCATTACTCTCTAATCTTTAGTGCCACCCTCGGCTGTCTCACCAGTCATTATACTCTCTAATCTTTAGTGCCACCCTCGGCTGTCACACCAGTCATTACTCTCTAATCTTTAGTGCCACCCTCGTCTGCCACACATAGGCCTACTTACTGGTTTGGAATGGGTCCCACCATCCACTCAAACTCCACGTGGTTATCATCCTTGTAGAGACGAATGACTTGGCTCACCCACCCATCTCCAAACACTTGGTGCACTTCTTCCACCAGTGAACCTGGAACAAGATCCTGAATGTTATTATGTGGACCGGCTGTAAACGATAACTGGTTTGTCACCGGGTGATTGTTAACTCAACAATGCAAGAACAAAACTCCTAATGTCGACATTACACGACTCTATACTTTCGTCAAACTTATTGACTCCAAGAACAAAAGCGAATCAAAAACAGTTTGGTAAAAACCTCAACAATATAGCTTATATATTTTTTTAAATTTTATATCTGCTCCCTGTGTCCAACAATGAAGTCGGGTAGAGGATAGGAAATTAATCCCATCATATTCTGGCCCTTAGGTACATCGAAGCCGGCTGGCCATGCCTGACGCTTCCCTCATGTTAACTTCCTCCGGCTCCTCATCTTCACTTTCTTCATCCTCTGCTCTTTCTACAAATTCTGTCCATACTTTTCTATTATTAATTAATAATTGTATATTTAATTATTATATATTAATTGATGATTTTTTGTGCTTGAATTCAATAAGTTTGTGAAAGTATTGAGCCGCGTAATGTGGATATAAAACATAATGTCTTTATAATTCAACCACAGGCGCCATTGTTGGGAGAAAATCCAAAATAACAACTCTCCACGCATTGCAGCTGACATGCAACAGCGTTTGGTTCATATAATTGCTGCTAGATGGCAGATGACTTCAAAAGCAATATGTGTTGCAGATATGCTACATTATGGATCTAAGGGAAGGAAACACCTACGTCAAAAACCGCAACAAATTTTCATTTTTAATTTATATCACAAGAATGGGGTTCGAAATCAAAAATCTTAATCAACAGCGCACTGTGGTTTAGTAAGCCCTACACATTGAATGCGCTAAGTCGTGACTTATATTATAATCAGTATGTCTTTTTATAAATAATTTCTTTTATTACTAATTATCGAATTATAATCAAAATACTACGCTTATTGTTATAATATTTCATTCAATCTGTAGGGCTTACCAAAGCAAAGTTCGCTGCTGGTTTAGATTTTCGCTTTCTTGTTGCAATCTTGAGATATTATTTAATAATGAACATTTTCTGCGGTTTTTGACGTAGAGACTACCCTTTGCCCTTAAATTAGTGTTATAAAAAACAGGCGATGCTTAAAATAGCTCCACACTATGACAATAGGTTCATGTACATAGTATGAAGCACAAAGGAACTTTACAGGATTGATCAGTTTATTTCGATAGGAAAAACAGTTGGTAATAATTAGAAAACACCTGTCTACTACTGCGCCGCAGGGGATTTTCTTTTAAATAAATATTTTTCGAAAGGTTTTAAGTACTTTTAGAATGAGTTCTTTAGTTCTTTGCAGAAAGGGATAATTTAACCAGTTTTTTTTTTTTAAGAAAATCATTGAATTTTTTTGCACTGATTGTATAATTTTGACTTTATTAGAAGTGAGTTGGCATTGTACTGTAATAATTTCCTTCTATAAGTTACATAGACAAATATAATGCAACAAAACATGTTGTCATTAATTTTTGCGTAAACCTACATATTTTAAACAACATAAATAATTTAGGGGGGGGGGGCCTTTACCCCCCAGCCCCCTGGATACGCCACTGGCATAAATTATGTGTGTAAACCCAGCAACCTATTTGCCCATGGACTCACCTTTGTGTATTTGAAAACTGGTGATAGGTATATCAGACGTGTCGATCCCAGGCGGCCTGAAGACGTACGCCCCAGATTTTCTTCCGGGCACATCGTCCACCACGGTATAAAATCTGAACGACTGTTGAATATTGACCTCTACACCGTTCATGATAAGAGATTTTGTGAGGCCAGTGTCGTCGATTGTCAACTTGATTTGCTAAAAAAAAAAACACAAAAAGCACAATTTTAAATGTAAATATGTATTATAACCAATGAATTTAAAACTTGACATGTTATTATCATAAACACAAAGTAAAATGTGGATTCATAATTATTGAAAAGCTCCCCGGAACAAGGATAAATATGACATAATATCATCAAAAATGTTTTTTCGTTGGTATAAACACGTACAATCCCTTATCTGTGGTATAAGGATGCTACATAGTGGTACAATCTGTGGTCAGAAACATGAACCATGAAGTAGGTATGAATTATTGAAGTTTCATTATTAGTTTTTGGCCTCTCCTGAACATTTTACAATTTGTCATATTCATTCTTGTTCTGGGGAGCTCTTCAATTACCGAATAATGTGATTGATTGATTATGGTCTTCATAGTTAATTATAGGGGGGATTAAAACCAATGAGATGAGGCCTTTTCCCACTATACATTGGATTAGGATGCACAGCAACTGGTGACCTGGATAAAGTTAAAGGTTAAACACTTGCCACCATACCTTGAGAAAAGACAAATGTAACAATCGTCACAGGCGAGGGGCTCCGTAGCCAATCAGCTATCGGTATTTGCGCGGGCTTGACTCGGGCGGTTCACTGGTTGGCTATGAGTGCCTTCCTTACTAGATATAGGCAACCCAAGACTACCTTACATATGCTTTCGTCACAGGCGAGGGACTCCGTAGCCAATCAGCGATCGGTATTTGCGCGATATTGTCTCGGGCGGTTCGCTGAATGGCTATGAGTGCCTCGCCTGTGACGAAAGCATGTTTAAGGTGGTCTTGGGTTGCCTATACAACAGTTCAGGATTGAACTTTGCTGGAACGCTCTCCCGGACTGGGATTTTGGAGGCTACGAGTGCCTCGCCTATGACGAAAGCATATGTAAAGTAGTCTTGGGTCAAGTACAAGAGAACACCTACCTCGTTGGCGATACTATTATCCCTAGGCATCTTTGTTGAAGGAACTTTTTTTAAGGGTGTAGATCGCTCGACGTGATAGGAACGATAGCCGAGTGGAGGAATGTCTTGCGCTTGGAATACGAGGTCGTAGGTGGCGCTGCTTTGTCGTCCGGGCACTCTCAACACGCTAGGGTGGATCGGGATCAGCTCCGAAGGGGTGACAGAGTCTACAACAACACAACAGTCAGCTTAGCATGCAAGGGGTTTGGAACACGAGAAATATTGGGAACTCAAGTGTTGAAGGCAAAAAGAATCCAATTAAACATGGACTACCTGAGGGTTTAGCACCCTTTTACCTTGTTCACACTACGTTCCTTAACCTTAATTAAGGTAAACTGATGTTATTCTATATCACGTGACTGTTCCTTAACTTAGGGCCGGTTTTACCAGCATTGACCTTTATCACATTCAGCTTGAAGCTGAATGTTGCCAATTTGACAAAAAATTACTTTTAACAGTGTCTATTTTCTCACATCTCATGCATTTTTGTTATTTTGGTTACTATAAATATTGTACACAACACAATATCAATAAAACATATTTCACTCTTCGTGCAGTGGATCTTGAAATTAAAAGTTGGTGTTGGTGTCGTTCAAACTGAACTTCGCCAAAGTTGATTGATCTTGGTGCCCTAGGTAGGTCTGCTGTCTGTGATCATGTAAGCTTTCTCAACACTCAAGGTCTACTTAAGGGCCATATGCAGAGTCAAGTGTCAAGTTAAGTACAGGATTTGTTGCTATGGAATTGTTTTATTACATGCTATTTTCCATAAGAAGAACAAACTCCATAGTATAGTCGCCGTACAACATCTTCGGTAATGCTTCCCTCACAGGTGGGTGAGCGGCAGCCAACCAGCGGCCGTGACTAATTCAAATACCTGCTCGGGTTGGCCCAGACCGTAAACACGTCATTGATTGATGACGAAAGCATAACTGAAGTTGTTGTAAGAGAATTATACCATTAACTCGACGCTGCATTCCGCAAAGTCTTGCTGCCACCTATGTATTTGAGTTCACCGTAATGTAGCATGAAAGACGATCAGAAAGTTTGTTAACATTCTTAAGGGGAAGGTACACTGAAAAATCACAACATTTCGCTGATGGTCATTTTTTTGTTTTTTTTTTAAATTAAATACTATATTTTATCAGTTTTCTCTTAAAGCAATTTAATTTTAAGGTCACGCTAATACTATATGCCAAATAAATTATTATGTTGTGTCTCTGCGCGCTTGAACTGCGTGAATTCACGCATTCAACGGCCTGTAACTTCTTAACTTTTTTGCTACATTTATCAATTTACAAATCCCTACTCCTTTTTTTTGTCTGGACCCAGACATCTGGTTTTTTGTGTATGTGTTAAATATAGTAGGAGGCTCAAAACATGGATCTCAAATGTTGGATACCATGTATGGTTTGGTTTAAAAAAAAATAATTAATATAAAATATATATTAAAATCTTAAACTTTGAATATATGTGAATGTAAAGGTATACAGAAAGAAATATAAGACATTTATGAAGAAAGTCTCATCCAATTTGTGTTCTATGTGTTCTTATCTCAATGTAAAAAAAAAAAAAAAAATTAAATGAAAAATGAAAACGAAGTAGCAATTTCCCTAGCTGTCAACAATTTTGACAAATTTGTTTGCACAATTTTGAAAAATGAAAAAAAAAATTGTTCTCTCCAAAACTAATTTTTAGGGAAAATACATGTTGTATCAAAATGTTAATACATTTGCTCATAATCTGTAGAAGATAAGATTTTCAGTGTACCTTCCCCTTAAGAGGAATCTTATGCCCAGCTTACGGTTGAAGTCGTTGATCACATAGTTCGCCCCCTCCAGTACCGGCAGACGGACATAGTGCGGCATGGGCCAACTCAGAGGGTTCCAGACGGTCACGACGAAACGCTCAGACTGCTCAGACATGGCGCATTCGCTGATGTTGAGTTTCAAGCAGGATATCATTGGGATCAGAGTCTGGTCATCATTCATCATCAATTTACTGAGAACAGAAAGATACTTTAATAGCAATTCTGTCTTGATGGTCCGAAGGGTGACTACATGACTGCTAAGTGTATACAACAAACGCGTGCAATGGCATTATTATTATAATCATTCAAAGAAAGGACTAATGGAAAGAGTTTGAGAAAGATAATATATTGTGGTAGGAGGGAGGCTTACTTGATGGCCGTCTGCACAGTTTGTCCACACTGGTCAAACGCGTCACTCAACAGCCGAGAATAGTCGTGTGCCACGTGTTCCTTCATCGTTCCAGTAATGGCGTCGTGATGTTGCATGACTCCCATCGCCTCGCGTAGTGATGTCACACCGGCGTTGTCCTCTTGACTTGTCCCTGCCAACACGGCGGCCTGCTTGCAAACCTGCAGACAAACAACAGGTAGAGAGACAGCCACGTGTTGCTTCATCGTACCCGTCATATTGCATGACTCCCATCGCCTCGCGTAGTGACGTCAGATCTCTTAACTTGTCCCTGCCAACACGGCTGCTTGCTTGCAAACCTGCAGACAAACAACAGGTAGAGAGACAGCCATGTGTTGCTTCATCGTACCCGTCATATTGCATGACTCCCTTCGCCTCGCGTAGTTACGTCAGTCCTCTTGACTTGTCCCTGCCAACACGGCGGCCTGCTTGCAAACCTGCGACAAACAACAGGTAGAGAGACAGCCACGTGTTGCTTCATCGTACCCGTCATGTTGCATGACTCCCTTCGCCTCGCGTAGTGACGTCAGTCCTCTTGACTTGTCCCTGCCAACACGGCTGCTTGCTTGCAAACCTGCGACAAACAACAGGTAGAGAGACAGCCACGTGTTGCTTCATCGTACCCGTCATGTCGCATGACTCCCTTCGCCTCGCGTAGTGACGTCAGATCTCTTGACTTGTCTCTGCCGACATGGCTGCTTGTTTGCAAACCTGCAGACAAACAACAGGTAGAGAGACAGCCACGTGTTGCTTCATCGTACCCGTCATGTTGCATGACTCCCATCGCCTCGCGTAGTGACGTCAGATCTCTTGACTTGTCCCTGCCGACATGGCTGCTTGCTTACAAGATGGGATTTATTTATTAATTATTTGTATTCATTACAAAAGTGAATTGAATAGGGGTTGGCAGAAAAGAGCACAGCTCCAAACACACAAGAGTGACTGCCAACCCATACTAAAATAACTTAAAATCTAAATATATAAATGAACATAATACAAAATACAAAATACAAAATACAAAACAAAAAACATGAAAACATAATATGAATGAAAATATAATTATAAGACAGAACTGTTAAAAATGAAGTAAAAAAGAATAAAAAAAAACAAAATTTACAAAACAATGTTTAAAAAATGCTCCGTTAAAGACGCTTTACTCGGGTACCCGACTTCTACCCGACTCCTCTTGTACCCGACTCCATTTTCTAGGAGTCGACTCCTACAAACGTCGGTTGCTGTGTGTAAGTGTATCATGTATTGGCGGTCTGTTTCCCTTTCTGTTTCCCTTTCCCTCCAATATTTGCCTAATATTACAAATCAGTAATAAAATAAACAATAAAGAATTGTGCTTTACTGCCAAATCACTTTTTTTTGCTCACGCCTGGAACACACGCAGCCCGCTGAGGGTGTTGCATTGCAACATTGGTTAAAATTAATCACTTTTACTTGATCTTTTTGTCGTTCGAGGAGCCGACTCCAATATTTACTACCCGATGTCATCACTAGTAGCTACTAGCTACCTCCATTAAATTAATTGATTCAACATGAGGGTATAAAGTCTGGCATCTTACCTGCAAGAAGTTGTTGCCAAGTCTTTCAAAATACTTGATGGTGGGTTTGGAGGTAAAGTACCCAGTCCAGTAGGAGTCTGGGTCGCTTGCATACGGAAAGAAGTCATCTTGTTTCGTGGGCCAGGTGATCTCTGCCTCGTTGACGGCTTTCAGGTAGCAAGAAGGGGTCGAATAGAAGACGTTGACCAAACTACCAAGGGCCTGTCTTGCGTTCACGTGTCTGGATGGGACGAAACACCAGTTAAATCGTGTTTAATTTTAAACAATAGACATCACTCATACACTACTTTGGCAGACATAATTTTATCACAATTCTATAGTAGGAACATACAAATGATATGACTAGGAAAACGCAACGCATTGCCAGATGAGCAATTTTTTTTACTAAATCAAACAAACCATTTGCATATCATATTACTCTCACAAAAAAATATACGTTTGTAATAAACATACGATTGTTTTACATTTCTTGCCAAGAATTGGTTTTCCAAGGTAAGTTAAGACACGGATAAGGGATTGTAGGGGTTAAGAGTTGGTTTATACCATGGTGCAGCAAAGTTATTTTGAACCGAAATGTGGGGATAATTGATTTATTGGATCACTTAACACCATCACTTACCATCACTTCCTTACTCTCTCTCACTTACTCTTACTTATACTCTCACTTAGCATCACTTACTTGATCACCTTGTCCATGTTTCTAAACCACATGTTGGCATCCTGGTAATGGAAATCTTCCCCCATTGTCAAGATAATGTTATTGGTGTTGAAACTCCTGGCTTGTCCGTTAACAAATTTCAAGAAACTGTCTACCTGCAAAGGATGAACCAAACAGTTTGCCTTCATGTGTAACTTCCTCGTAACTATAGTACGCGTACTAGTAGTAACTGAAGTAGGCCTGGCCTCCACTGCAAATCAGTTTAGTTACTGAGTGGGTAGACTCTAAATATGAATTTTTTTTTAAATTTATTTAAAGAAACATACTTAAAATAATGAACATGCTTTAAAGAAATAAACAATATATCTTTTATATTTTTGTAACTAATTATTCAATAAACATTCTATTCTTTATTTATTTTTATATAGTCGTATTTTATAGGGCCTGTCACAGTCGCAGAGAGGAACTGGATCGAATAGGTTTTACTCTGTGACTAAATTCTTGAAGAATTAACTCTGAGGAAGGGTAATGCAACCTACCCGAAACGTCAACATTTTATCGACGAAGATTTAAGCATTCTACGTGGCTATTCCCGAAAGCCAAGTTAAATTATTGACTCGGACCGCGAGAGCCTACGACAGTGTTTAGCTACAAAAAGTGTTCAAAAGGTGCCAAGCGAGAGGCCACATGACGTGAGAGAAGGCCTGAACGACCAGAGTAATTGACCGCAAAGCACTATTTAAAATTGGTAGGTGAAAGATATTTCGGGACAGTTAAATTGTGGAAATTTTTCGGAAACATATTTGGAAAAACCAAAACAATTATTATAATTCAAGATATAATTATTATATTATATAGGCCTATATTTGAAAATAATAAAATAATATAATATTGTATGTATACATAAATGAAATATACCAAATATAGAAAATTGGGAGATTCATTGTGCGTAGGTAAAACATGCGTGTCTACGCACGGCGTGTTGATATGTGCATTGTGGAAGTATGTTGTATTTTCTCATATCACGTAATATAACTAGTTTGGTTACACACACTTACATTTCAAAATCCATGCTCAATAAATCTATAATCTTTCAAACGTAAAATACATTTACTGAAAATGGAATAGCAACTATACTGACCCTATCAGGAATGTTGTATTCCGGACTCCGCTCGTCGTCCACCATCGGGGCATCGTTACAAAGCATATCGAAACAGAAGCCGGGCGGGGGGCTGTAGTGGTTGTATAAAGCATGCGTAAACAGGTTACCAGCAGCACCTGTGGCAAAAAGTCATTAAATATAAAAACATTTATAAATAAAAATATACAAATTAATAAAAACAATAATCCCGGTGAACCATTCATCATATTATACTTATTACCAAACATACAGAGCTAAAAAGACTAATGCGAGAAGTAAATTAAACATTGTAAAACACAAAATTATCGAAAATAATTGTATATAGGCAAGATTTGAAATATATTGGACTTACGGGACCATCAACCGGTTAGTTCATTTTGCATTGACAAGAGATTTTCTAATTTTTATAACAAAGTAACAATAAGTGGGGTGAGACAAGAAATGTTTTGTCAACCCGTCTGTTTGAATATCAACATTCATAAGAAATAGTACAGTACTAAATTATCTACAGTATGGCATATTTTTATTTTCTTTTGGGACAATTTAAAACCATTTTAACAGGTCCAAATCGGATGTTCCGCGAAGCTATAGAAGGTGACTCTATAGATACTTAAAATAAATAGTAACGGTCATTAAGCGAGCGAAGCGAGCGTCTCCACGAGACTCTTATGGCACTTCGTTCTGTTTTTTTTTTGTTTTTTTTTCATGTCCGTCGATAGCGGTCGAACAGAAAGTCCGATCAACTTGAAATTTGGACAATCCACAAGCCTCGATGTGGATTGAAGGTGTATAGTTTTGAGGCAAAATCGTTCGAAAAGTTACAAAATATTTTTCTGAAACAAAATGGCGGCAAAATGTGAGATAGCCATATTTTTATACAGATTTTTCCGGTCACGAATATGTTCACTTTATGGCGATTTGATAAATATTGGTAAAGTTACACAAAAGTTACTCGAAAATGTTTTTCTGGAACACAGTAACAGCAAAATGTGAGGTTGCTATCTTATAGTACATTTTTGTCCGGTCACGAATATTCTAATGTAAACGCGATCGGATACGTATTAGAGGCAGACATTACATTTCTATTGCTGTCAATAACTGTTAGTAACGGTGGCGGACCGCGGCGAAAACATGACAACGAAAATTCTTAGCAACGCACATTGCACTGCATCCAACAATGTCAGGAAGTATAATAGGTATGGAAATTAGAAAAAATTTTGCAATGAAATCTTTTCGCCAGAAAGTTCGTAAATATTGACGCGCTCGCTTATAAACGCGTCAAACAGAGCGTTTTCCTAGTTTAGTTAACACAGTACTACCTGTAAATTTTATACATCCTAGCCTAAAAGCAGCCAGATGAGTTCAAGCCTATGTTCTGACTGTGAATGGAGAGTAATGTAATTGCCAACTATGCCACCATTTAAATCACCTTGTAAAGAGCATTGAAACGAACAAACATTTCCAGAGATTACCTAGGTTATCGGGGCTTCCTTGCCAGATCATTTCAGCAGTTTTATCCTGAAGCCGTGTAATCTTGTCCTGGAAGTCGAGCCGGCCAAAGAACAAACCGTCGTATCCCATCTGAGCGAAGAGAGAGGCCATCTCGCGGGAGTGACCGAATGGATCTATCTGCCAGCCAATACGGGGTGTCGCGCATTCGCCAAATGTGTCGTTCAGTATTCTGAAACATTTCACACTTTTATTATTATTATTATTATTATAACTATATATTTTCTGTTAAACCATTACAGCACAATGTGTGTGATACTGTTATTACAGAGAGGGGACAGGAAACGAGCCACAGCGACCCATACAGATAATGTCCTGTCCCCTTTACCCGTTTTTAATAACTTTTTTATTTAAGCTTTATTAGACCTATGGTCTGGTGTTTTCATCGCATCTCTTGTCTTATGTTCACCATTCCATTACAGTTTTAATTTTTCTATAATTTTTACATTGTTATATTTTAATGGATGACTGTTTTATGTGTGTGGTAAATGTATTACCTTTTAACAATTAGTAGTACAACTATTTAGTTTATATCTTAATGCATGAATGAGCGTCTGGTGGGCTTTCGTAAATATTTTAATGTAAATATTTTAATGTGAATTGCTCGATGTTAATGTAGTGTACATGTGTTAAATGTAGTCTAGTTTAGTTATTTGGGTATGCACCCACTTTTGACGACATCCATATTTGTACCCTGTATGAATCTACCGGACTAATAAATACTTACTTACTTACTTACTTACTTACTTACTTACGATGTATTCTGTTCATATAGGGAATTAAATACCATTTTGCCAAGTAGGAGCCAATTTGGAGTGACTCAGATAATCGGAACTTAAACATATTTCAGAAGGCGGAAAAGTACAAAAGAACGACAGATTTTTTTAGAAACTAAGCAAATCTAAATTTGGAACTTGTTACCTTTTTTGTCTACCTCTCTTTCAAGAAACACTTCAGTCTTTTAGATTTGCGGTATGAATGAGGCCAAAATTACTCAATTTTGTACTGGCATGACCATTTGTCGTGTAACTGTACAATCCAATTATATAAACACTGTTATAAACATGTATTACAAATTGAAGATTTGTAGGTAAACTCCACATCAGGGTAAAATGAAATTTAACGGTATGCCATCAGCCTCATCGCTCATAGGCTACTAGCGGGTCTGTCTACCCGTCTGGGAGAGATATGCCCAGAGAGACTCTGCTAGTCGTAAGAGGCGACGAAGTGAGACCCTTGCCCTTTCCTCCTACTGTCCTACTGAAGATGTATCCTCCCACTTGGCCTTGACCTGCCTTGCTGGAATCCCCTTATGACGACCCCCACGATACGCAGTGGATCTGATTCGGACATGAGGCCTTTTTTCATCTTCATATTTCACCCTCTCATCGTCTCAATTAGCCAAAGTTGCAAAAATATGGGAGGTAAAACCCCAAATATCATCATCGAAAGTCTATCATACCTGAGGCCCCAAGTAAACTGGTCAATGACGGACTGGTAATGTGTGACAGCCTCATCGTTCATACTCCAGGCTCCTCCAATTATTTCCAGCTGGCCAGACTTGATCAGTGTCCTCATCTGGTCGCGATGTTGTTCACTGCGGTCCTGCCACCATTTCCACAAGAAAGCAGTCTCCACATAAACAAACCTAGAACAGTGCAACAAGTTATCAAACCGTCGAGCAGTCTCTACATAAACAAACCTAGAACAGTGTAACAAGTTATCAAACCGTCGAGTAGTCTCCACATAAACAAACCTAGAACAGTGTAACAAGTTATCAAACCGACGAGCAGTCTCCACATAAACAAACCTAGAACAGTGCAACAAGTTATCAAACCGACGAGGACGAGCAGTCTCCACACAAACAAACCTAGAACAGTGTAACAAGTTATCAAACCGACGAGCAGTCTCCACATAAACAAACCTAGAACAGTGCAACAAGTTATCAAACCGACGAGGACGAGCAGTCTCCACATAAACAAACCTAGAACAGTGTAACAAGTTATCAAACCGACGAGCAGTCTCCACATGAACAAACCTAGAACAGTGTAACAAGTTATCAAACCGACGAGGACGAGCAGTCTCCACATAAACAAACCTAGAACAGTGTAACAAGTTATCAAACCGACGAGCAGTCTCCACATAAACAAACCTAGAACAGTGTAACAAGTTATCAAACCGACGAGGACGAGCAGTCTCCACATAAACAAACCTAGAACAGTGCAACAAGTTATCAAACTGACGAGGACGAGCAGTCTCCACATAAACAAACCTAGAACAGTGTAACAAGTTATCAAACCGACGAGCAGTCTCCACATAAACAAACCTAGAACAGTGTAACAAGTTATCAAACCGACGAGCAGTCTCCACATAAACAAACCTAGAACAGTGTAACAAGTTATCAAACCGACGAGGACGAGCAGTCTCCACATAAACAAACCTAGAACAGTGCAACAAGTTATCAAACTGACGAGGACGAGCAGTCTCCACATAAACAAACCTAGAACAGTGCAACAAGTTATCAAACCGACGAGCAGTCTCCACATAAACAAACCTAGAACAGTGCAACAAGTTATCAAACTGACGAGGACGAGCAGTCTCCACATAAACAAACCTAGAACAGTGTAACAAGTTATCAAACCGACGAGGACGAGCATTCTCTACATAAACAAACCTAGAACAGTGTAACAAGTTATCAAACCGACGAGGACGAGCAGTCTCCACATAAACAAACCTAGAACAGTGTAACAAGTTATCAAACCGACGAGCAGTCTCCACATAAACAAACCTAGAACAGCGTAACAAGTTATCAAACTGACGAGCAGTCTCCACATAAACAAACCTAGAACAGTGCAACAAGTTATCAAACCGTCGAGCAGTCTCCACATAAACAAACCTAGAACAGTGTAACAAGTTATCAAACCGACGAGCAGTCTCCACATAAACAAACCTAGAACAGTGTAACAAGTTATCAACCGACGAGCAGTCTCCACATAAACAAACCTAGAACAGTGCAACAAGTTATCAAACCGACGAGGACGAGCAGTCTCCACATAAACAAACCTAGAGCAGTGCAACAAGTTATCAAACCGACGAGGACGAGCAGTCTCCACATAAACAAACCTAGAACAGTGTAACAAGTTATCAAACCGACGAGGACGAGCAGTCTCCACATAAACAAACCTAGAGCAGTGCAACAAGTTATCAAACCGACGAGGACGAGCAGTCTCCACATAAACAAACCTAGAACAGTGTAACAAGTTATCAAACCGACGAGCAGTCTCCACATAAACAAACCTAGAACAGTGCAACAAGTTATCAAACCGACGAGGACGAGCAGTCTCCACATAAACAAACCTAGAACAGTGTAACAAGTTATCAAACCGACGAGGACGAGCAGTCTCCACATAAACAAACCTAGAACAGTGTAACAAGTTATCAAACGGACGAGGACGAGCAGTCTCCACATAAACAAACCTAGAACAGTGCAACAAGTTATCAAACCGACGAGTAGTCTCCACATAAACAAACCTAGAACAGTGCAACAAGTTATCAAACCGACGAGCAGTCTCCACATAAACAAACCTAGAACAGTGCAACAAGTTATCAAACCGACGAGCAGTCTCCACATAAACAAACCTAGAACAGTGCAACAAGTTATCAAACCGACGAGCAGTCTCCACATAAACAAACCTAGAACAGTGCAACAAGTTATCAAACCGACGAGCAGTCTCCACATAAACAAACCTAGAACAGTGCAACAAGTTATCAAACCGACGAGCAGTCTCCACATAAACAAACCTAGAACAGTGCAACAAGTTATCAAACCGACGAGCAGTCTCCACATAAACAAACCTAGAACAGTGCAACAAGTTATCAAACCGACGAGCAGTCTCTACATAAACAAACCTAGAACAGTGCAACAAGTTATCAAACCGTCGAGCAGTCTCCACATAAACAAACCTAGAACAGTGCAACAAGTTATCAAACCAACGAGCAGTCTCCACATAAACAAACCTAGAACAGTGCAACAAGCTATCAAACCGACGAGCAGTCTCCACATAAACAAACCTAGAACAGTGTAACAATTTATCAAACCGACGAGGACGAGCAGTCTCCACATAAACAAACCTAGAACAGTGTAACAAGTTATCAAACCGACGAGCAGTCTCCACATAAACAAACCTAGAACAGTGCAACAAGTTATCAAACCGACGAGCAGTCTCCACATAAACAAACCTAGAACAGTGTAACAAGTTATCAAACCGACGAGCAGTCTCCACATAAACAAACCTAGAACAGTGTAACAAGTTATCAAACCGACGAGCAGTCTCCACATAAACAAACCTAGAACAGTGCAACAAGTTATCAAAGTGATGAGCGAGCAAGGTTTGCCAAATTACATAATTTGTAATTGTAGACTACACACTACATTTTGTGTACCACACTATAAGTGGCTGCTGAATTTTGGTTCTTAGCATCACATCAGCTTGTTTGACTTGTTTAACTTATTTTGTTTAACTTTTTTAAGTTATGTTTGACTTATTTAAAAATAATTTTTCGTCATGTGATCCTATAAAGTTAGCATATTGGATTAATTCGTATTTATTAACAAACAAGTATTGTAGGGTAATGTGTTGTATTGTATTTTATTTACTTCCTTACACTCATAATACATTGTATCTGTACGTATACCATCACGCTTAACACTAGAGAGTGATTAGGTTAAATAACAATACTTTGGTGCATTTCACTACGCTCTGGTGGTCTATTGTATTGTTGTGTGTTTTAATTGCGTCGTTAAACTACAAAATATTTCGCTACCCTGTCGGGGACAATAAAGAGAGGAAGTATAAGTTTCAAAGTCAAAACTACAGGATGCTTTAAAGTTTAACTATAGTAATTAAATATTTAAAAGGTAGCTTTTCAAACCTTGTTTTACCACAAATGCAAGTGGTCAAATCAAGATGCAACTCAAATAATGAATAATTAAAAAAGTAATTAAATAATTAAACAAATAATTCTAAAGAGGCAAGTTAAATAATTTAGGAACTAGATATTCTAACCAACGTTGGCCATATTTGTTGCTAAAAGAAGGTAAGGGACTTAATACCGAATTTGATTATAACTGTGTGTGATTGTATGCTTTTGAAATAAATTTAGATCAAAAAAGTTTCTCATCCGGAAGCATGTTATAATAAATAATTCACGACAATTGATAGGAAGTTATAATGGTCACTTCTGATAATACGAATAATTTTATTTTGTTATATTTGAATATGCTATGTACATTATTATGATGATTTGAAGTGTTGCTGCTGTTGGTATAGCATAAGAAATTATGGATTTGGCAAGAAAATTCAACGCAACGCAACATAGAGAAATAACACAGACAATATTTTAAAAGGTGTATTTGACCTACACATGTACTTAATTTCTACAGGCCAATTTAATGTGAGGTTCCCATGTGAAATGTTTGCCAATAGATAATCCTAAATATACGTAACTCATTCTAAGGGCCGGTCTTACAATCTCCCAATAAGAAAGTTATCTGTAGCAATTAAGCTATTTGGAGGATTTCAAGGGTTTTGATTGGTTGTTGCCATGGAGAAAACAAGCTATTCCACGAAATAAGTAGTTATTGGGACATTGTAAGAGGTCTTTACACACTCAAGCGTACACATCAGATTTCTGATGTAAACATTCATAAGTGTGACAGATAACATTGACCTTTTTCGTTCCGTTTTAAAATCGAGGTGTACATAATAGATAAGCTCAGTAATATTACAATTTTATTTGTAACAAGGTCATAGTCATGAATCCACATCAACATATGTTATCTTATAAGTTATAACGTCTTTTTGCATGTAAAATTCTACAACCTTTATATTTTTGCGAAATAATAATAATAATTATTATTATTGGATGAATTCCCGCACTTACTGTAAAACCAGGGATAACCCGTGATAAACTAGTAACAAATAATAATAATAAAAATAATACTAATAATAATAATAATAGTAATAATAATAATAATAATAATAATAATAATAATAATAATAATAATAATAATAATAATAATAATAATAATAATAATAATAATAATAATAATAATAATAATAATAATAATTATAATAATTAATAACTAAGGAAATAAATACAAATAATAATATCTTATAAAATGATAAACGTACCGTTTTGAAGGGTCGTTGATTAGTTCGTGTACAATTGAGTCAAGAATGTACTGAACTCCCGCTCGTTGAGTTTCTGTATTTGCTGAAATTAAACAATAAAATCTTATTTTTTAAGATTGACGAAAGTCAATTGAACATTCAATTAATAATGGTGAATAAAACAACAGCCTACTATTTATATACTATACTATTCCTTACTTACCTA
The DNA here is from genome assembly GCA_945910005.1 of Isoperla grammatica. Lineage (NCBI taxonomy): Eukaryota > Metazoa > Arthropoda > Insecta > Plecoptera > Perlodidae > Isoperla > Isoperla grammatica. The sequence goes on from OX246743.1 coordinate 28,735,664, forward strand.
TGTTTTTTTTTTAATATTACTCAATTATGTTGTGAAAGTTAAGAGAATTGTTATACTCAGGAATTTATTTCTTTATTTAAAGGGGGTCTTACAATCTCCTAATACGAAAGTTATTTGTAGCAAATAAGCTATTTATAGGAGGATTTTAAGGGTTTTGGTTGGTGGTTGCCATGGAGACAACAAGCTATTTGACGAATAAGTAGTTATTGGGACATTGTAAGACTGGACCTAAGGGCGTATTTTAATCTCAATCAATCTCTCAACCTCTATTTTGGACTGCTTCGCATACCTCGCCGACTAAAACAACAATTACCAATTGTTATAGTTAATTGTTACTAATTGTTAGGTTAGTCAGCTACGCTAGTCGACTAGCGAAAAACATTGATTTGAGACACAGCCTTAGTGTTGTAACAATATATATGTTCAATAAATAATTATTACTATTCCTTACATCCGTAATAATATTGGTCGACAGTTTTGAGCCATCCGACATCGTCGTGGCTGTGCGGAACCATGTGGACATTTAACTTGCCAGGATCCAGAACCGGACACGCCTGTGAGACAAAACACATACATTAGTCAACCCTCGAAGCCTTGAGACTGACTCGTCTACACAACACAGAGGTTACAACATGCGGTCTGCCGACCAATATCCTTCCTTGCCCAACACACAGTGCACACAGGAATATTATTGTATAGTTGCCCCAAAGAAAGTATTCTGATGCTTACGACACAGCCGAGTCCAAGGTGAGAACTTAATTTTCTACTTCGCTATGGGCCGGTATTTCAATGTCCAGCTTAAATCTACTTTTCAGTTAAATTGTTTTCACCATGACAACGGCCAATAGAAATACACTAAACTTGGCTTACCTGACAGTTAAATTTACTTAACACTTTAACTAGACATTGAAGTTAGAGGCATAATTCCTACCATTTAATCTAAACAGGTCCATTGTAGATAATTTAAGACCTTCCGTTGGCTACCTGTAACGGTGGGTGTGGCCAAACCACATGTGCACTTGACTTTTCAATGTCCAGTTAAAATCTACTTTTCAGTTAAATTGTTTTCAACATGACAACGGCCAATAGAAATACACCAAACTGGGCTTACCTGACAGTTAAATTTACTTAACACTTTAACTAGACATTGAAGTTAGAGGCATAATTCCTACCATTTAATCTAAACAGGTCCATTGGGGATAATTTAAGACCTTCCGTTGGCTACCTGTAACGGTGGGTGTGGCCAAACCACCTGTGCACTTGACTTTTCAATCTCCAGTTAAAATCTACTCATCAGTTAAATTGTTTTCACCATGACAACAGCCAATAGAAATACACCAAACTTGGCTTACCTGACAGTTGAATTTACTTAACACTTTAACTGGACATTGAAATTAGGGGCATAAGTCGAACCGTGCATTTACGAATGTTTGAAAGAACGCCAGTTATCTGTTGATTTTCTTTCAATTAGCGCGGTTGAAAGGGGCAGTTGACAATGACCTTAGATCGGTATGCGAATACTTTCGTTGGGGCTACTATATCATGCGAGCCGACCGTGTATTGTGTGCAACCTCGTCAGGACATACGGAAGCCACGTACGATTTGAACAAGTTTTTCTTTCAGCGACCGATTGAATGAATCATACTGGGTTACGTTTCAATCTACAGGTTTACTACTACTTGAACTTGAACTGTATTTAATAGTTTCATCATTCTAATGGTTCTTATAATCCATATTTTTATCATAATTATGAAACATTTTAATCATGAACTTTGTTGTTTGTATATGAAGTATTACCTATACATTTATTTACTTATTTCTTTTTGTGCTTATGAGTTATCACTTTTTCCACAGACTTTTTATGTTTATGTTATGCCTAAGTAACAGTTATGTACCAACCACTCGTCTTGCCTCCAACAGTACAATTTAAAAAATTGCCCACGCACGAATCCTTCAGGATTTTATGGGCTTCATACTGTTTCGTTACATGTACATTACTTTTATTTAAAGATACAATTATTCATATTATCTGTACGTAACTTTATGTTGTTAGATAATAAGAAAAATTGTCAATAAAACCAAAACAAGTATGTATAAAATTGAATTGAAATTGATGTTAGAATACTTTTAATGTGTGACTTGTCAGCCCGACCACAACGATTTTTTCCTTACGCGGGCTTCTCCAAATTAAGTTTTCACTTTGTTTCTGTTTCCTATGTTTATATAAAATCTTTTTGTTTACTGTGGTGGATTTATTTTTGGAAAAAATTGAAATTATATTAATAATAATAATAATAATAATAATAATAATAATAATAATAATAATAATAATAATAATAATAATAATAATTATAAAAATAATAATAATAATAACAATAACAAGTATAATAATAATAATAATAATAATAATAATAATAATAATAATAATAATAATAATAATAATAATAATAATAATAAAAATGTGGCCTAGCGTTCCAAGATTACTAAAATCAAATGGATATACCTAAACTTATATATTTACTGTTTTGTCCAAAGTCTTACAGTGAATGATTTTCAGTGGGGGAGAATCTAAAACATCACACTACATAATTTTATTGGGTGCTCAGTGTTGCCATTATGGCTCCAAATTCAACATTTTGGCCTTGATGAGTATCTTAATTTTCCCAGTTAAACATGGGCATGATAAGCATGTTAGATTTGACTGTTCCGATGCAATAAAACTTAAAATACTATATTCCAAAAGTGGATAGTAAAGTTCAGCCGAAGAGGGAATCAAACACAAGGACTTCCTGCTTTGTAATCGGACTAAACTCACATAAATCACCAAAATACTATACTTGTCCCTAAACGACCTTGCCAATGCGTTTCGTCATACACTAGTGGTTCGTGCCCATGCTACCATGGCGAACCCTAATTTCAAATACCGATTACTGGTTGGTCACTCTTCACGAAGAGTAAAGCCCCAACCACAATAGATGATTTTCAGAATTGATCTAGAAAGCGGCGATTTGCTCTATAAGGCATAGATATAAATATTGTTACCAAGATACGTAACTCACTGCTATCTGGACGTACCAAAACTGATTCTCTTTGGAGATTTCAACAATGGATTATTCTCGGAACGGCGCCATATTGTATAATTAGAAATTATTATTTTCAATGCTGAAATGACTACTTTATGTCCAATGGGTATACAGATATTCGCGTACTTTCTTTTGCAATATCAATGATATACGCCAGGCGATGTATAACACATTGAAAAACACGCATGTTAAAATGTAAACAAACAGGCAATCATAGAATATGGCGGGCATCGAGGAACGAGCATAGGTCCTCGGACCTCCATTCAGTTACATATCTTGGTAACAATATTTATATCTATGCTTAAGGGTCCTTGATAGTTATGTTAAGGTGCATTTTTCACTGTTATGCATTGTTATTATTGACGATTTAGAGGGCCGTGATAAGCTCTTCTAAGGGTTCTAGATCAATTCTGAAAAAGGTCTATTATCTTAATCATTACGACATTACGATTTTATTGCGAAAAGCGCTATAACAACCACGTAAGTGAACTATTACACGATTTCCGGATTGAGATTACAATCACGATACCGGTACCGACAATTGTGGTTGTACTGGTTATGTGCTACAAATTATAAACTAGACCTCCAATAGCACAAGACTCAATTGTGGAGGCTGTGACATCACAGGCGGACAAATAACGTGTTGCTAGACAACTGCATTGTCGTATCTTTCTTTGATTGGTGCATATTCAATGTTTGTCCGAAACAAAACACGGCCACACGCCTATTTTTATAATCGAGTCTTGTGCTATACACTTATTTAAAAAAAAAAAAAAAAAAAAAAACGTAAAGTGACGTGCTCTACAGTCCAAGGTCCGTCGATCCCCTGGCGGAGGTTCGGTAAACCTCAAAGTTAGGTATTCTCATGTGTACGAAAAACGCCATTCTCGTGCCCACTACAAAAACTGGCTTATTACTAAAATTTGATGTCAGAATACTTCACCTAAAAATCCAGATATACTAAGACTTACAAGTTAAATTCAATTATTTTAACTAGATATAATGCGGTTTGAGCCAGAATTGGTTTTGACAGATCAATTAATTTGTTTTTCTGAATGATTCTCCCATTTGAATAACATGTGATCTTTAACATTGTGGAAATGGATGGGACGACCTGATTTGAGAGTTCGACGAGCCTCCGCCAGGGGATTTACGAGCCTTGTCTACAGTCTAAACATCATGTGACGTAACGTACCTGATAACCACATGTGTCCTCTTCTTTACGATGCAAGGGGTGACCAGAGACTTGCAGAGCCATCAGCCCAAGTAGCAAGACAACTACAGCCCTCGTTTCCATCGCGTCCCAGTGACAACTGACAACTTACAACTAACCGTACGATGTTTGCGTCTCAGTGACAACTGACAACTGACTGGACGGTGTTCGCGCCGCAGCGACAACTGACAACTGACCGGACGGTGCTCGCGTCGCAGTGACAACTGACTGGACGGTGTTTGCGTCTCAGTGACAACTGACAACTGACTGAACGGTGTTAACGCCGCAGCGACAACTGACAACTGACTGGACGGTGCTCGCGTCGCAGTGACAACTGACAACTGACCAGACGGTGTTCGCGTCGCAGTGACAACTGACTGGACGGTGCTCGGGTCGCAGTGACAACTGACAACTGACCGGACGGTGTTAACGCCGCAGCGACAACTGACAACTGACCGGACGGTGTTAACGCCGCAGCGACAACTGACAACTGACCAGACGGTGTTCGCGTCGCAGTGACAACTGACCAGACGGTGTTCGCGTCGCAGTGACAACTGACTGGACGGTGCTCGGGTCGCAGTGACAACTGACTGGACGGTGTTCGCGCCGCAGCGACAACTGACAACTGACCGGACGGAGCTCGGGTCGTCGGCTTTATCCTACCTCGAGCCTTGGTGCTTTCAACTGCACTTGGACACTTGTCTATAACTCCTCGTGACAGCTCTAGCGGTTACCCGCTTGGCAACAACAATTGAGTGACACAAATAGGGTTATCAGACTTCTCTTATCTTTGAAAACTATTATCAGGTTCGTTCAATCTTGAACAACACTTTTCAATTGTAGACAGTGATAGATGACACGTTGTTCTCTTTCTCAGGTGGAATGTGTTATCTTTCAAATTATCTTGCAGCTTAAACAACAACACAAACAAAAACAACAACACAATCATAATAAATAATGAATGAAAATAAATAAAAAATAAATAAAATAATATAAATTGAAAATAGTAACTGGTATGGTATTGTTCTATGACAACAACATATGAAAGGTGTGTATTGTTTCAAGACGTGTAAGAAGGAATTGTTGCAGACAGGAAGTGATATGAACTGTGCAGTACTGGTACCGTACGACAGACGGCGTAAACCAGTTTCTGAAACGAGACTATTTACAGAATTCCGTTTAAATATGACACGTGCCAAAGAATAAACTTGGTCTAAGTCGTCCCCCCCTCAACCTGCCCCCCTCCACTTCACGAGACGCCAAGCTTTATTGATATCCTGATTTTTTAGAAATACTTTCAGACTCTCTCCAACAATCGAATAAATACTGACCGCACGGGATGGAAATTTTGAAAATACGGACATATTAATCTGAAAGAGAAAAGGTCCAATAATACGACCACGGACCATTGCATGTCTACTATTGGATCAAACATTATATCCATGTGGAGGGATGCGTTTTGTTTTGACGTGGCTTCTAGGCGCCCTCAAGCGTATTCAAGGTCCTGAAATCCCCTGGCGGGGGCTCGTCGAACTCACAGGTTTACCGAACCTCCGTTAGGGGATCGACGGACCTTGGTGTAATCAAATACCTTAATAGTAATGTGTAACTATGAAATGTATCAGAAAGTGTTTTATTACAATAGCACAGATAATAAATTAGACTTCAGTAAATTTATGAAATATAATATTTGTTAGGATTTTGTAGACTTAGAATAAGCCATCAATTGAAGGATGTTTTAATTTATTTTGGTTTAATATGATTTTATTATGTATTTACATTAACTGTTATTGAAAAGTAACAGTTAGTAATAATGATGAAATTACAGTACGTAGCAGTGTAATTTATTATCTGTGTAATTTGTTATAATAGTTTTAAATGGTCGGTCGTATGCTTTGCTATACTGAGGTATTACTTCCAGTCACGTATCCACGGGAGAAGGGGACCTGGAGCCCCCCCCCCCCCCCCCCCCGTCCTGAAATCGCAGCTCTATTTTACTCTGCAAATCATCTAAACATGCACAAACAATCAAACAGATTTACGTATTAATTACTTTATTTGCGTAAGCAGGAAACACTCACGTATAGATGAATTTGTACTATTTGCAATAATATAGTAATTTTATTTAATATTGATTGTTGAAATTATTATTAACTAAGACAGCCAATGGTACCTGGGCCACCTGCATAAGACACATCGAACATTTTCGTTTGAGTTTGATTTTAGATATTTTATTAATTATATACGTCCTACTTACTTAATTACTTACTTACTAACTTACCTACTTACTTACTTACTTACTTATTTACTTACTTACTTACTTACTTAATTACTTACTTACTTACTAACTTACCTACTTACTTACTTACTTACTTACTTACTTACTTACTTACTTACTTACTTACTTACTTACTTACTTACTTACTTACTTACTTACTTACTTACTTACTTAATTACTTAATTACTTACTTACTTACGTACTAACTTACTTACTTACTAGATACAATAGTTGAGCATTGAATAATTTGCTAGAACGCACTCCCTGGGCTGAGCCCTTTAGAGCAGATGAAAGAATACAGAGGTAAAACGCGTAAGCCCAAGGGCTGGGGTGATAATAAATATTGAGTGTGGAGATAAATGGGGGTAGAACCTGCTAGAATGGAGTCAGTGTGAAAAAATGAGAAGAAAACTAAACTGGTGTTCAGTAGGAGCGAGGGAGAGCCGTCTCAGTCTAGGGCTGAACCATCCAAGGCCGCCGCCGGCAGTGGCGTAACGCAAATGCCCGCCCGCCCCCCCCCCCCCCTGCAAGAATCGTTTCGGGCCCCCTATATGGGGTTAATTAAGACTAAAATTGATTACATAACGAAATCAACTTTTCCTTGAGATCAAATACCCCCACATTGTCATCTCAAAATTAGGTAACTTAATGTTAAGTACGTAATATCACAAGAAGCGGTCTCGGCGACGAGCATTTTTGCGTCTGGCGAGCAAAGCTGTCAATTATGGCGTCCGAGTTCAACTGCTTGGCCTGTTCACGGTTCAAACTCTATGCTGAGTTTATTGAAAGAGCTTTAAGACTGTCTTGAGCTATGCTGCAGTGTTGTTTCACAAATAGATTTTGATAAATTATTTAAAAATCTGAAAATGACTTTTCGGTATGTTTTGCTACTGTGACCAGAATAGTAAGAAATAGCAAAAGGGCAGGTGGCGTATCTAGGAATATATAGGGGGGGATGGGGGGGGGGGGAGTTGAACATCGTAAGCATGTGTAGGGGGTCTGGGGCGAAGGCCCAGCCGGGAGAGCTCAGTTCGCCGAAAGCGCTTTTTCTTCTTCATATATGACGTTATTCACGCCTTTAAACACGTTTCAGAATCGGACAATGATACAAGAAATAATATGACAGTTTTCCCCCGTTCGGGCCAGTGGTAGTATTTGGCCTAGGGAGTAAGAAGATTCAATATATTCAGGATTCAATGTAGTTTCTTATAGGCAGTGCCGATCGTAAGACGAGAGAAAAGTGGAACCCCCTGACCCTTTCAATCCAGTCGCATTTTTAAATATATTCCTCCATAAATTGTCCCACTCCTCTAACTCCCCCCCCCCCCCCCCCCCCCCACAACCCGTATGGCCCCGGAGGAGAATAGGTCCAAATTGACAACTTTTGAAATTTGATGACGAAAAACAAGATATTTACGTCTGGCGAGCCGGGCCCCCCGTACACAGCGGGCCCCCCCGCTTCGTGGGGGCGGCGGGGGTCTTCTTTACGCCACTTCCCATGGCCCTTACTATGGACTGGGACGGATGACGGCACCCGCCACTTTGTAGTCCGGGGAAGACATTTGAGGGACCTATGGGAACCCTCAAGAGATTATATGTCAAATTCATGAACCTGTAATGATGACACAAGCATCCTCTACAACATGCAGCTTGTGTAGGAGTAGGACATGCCTTTGTGCACAGTGGCGTTACTAGGAATTATTTCGGGGGGGGGTTGATAAGAAAAAAGTGAGATGAGGGGATTGAAAGGGGTCTGGGGCAAAGCCCCAGCCGCCGGAGGCCATTTCCCCTAAGGCGAAATTTTAGTTCTTTTCTATAATTATTTCGTGCCTTTTAGACTCAAAGAATACTACTCGAACTCTCTCGTAATTGTTTGTATTATATTGAAGTTACAGTGTTACAGTAGGCATTAATTATAGTTCTAAATATGAATTACATAGAAATTGTGTTTTTAATGTTTTATGGTTGTTCAATATAATCTCAACATGAAGTGAAACATTGTGGTCACGTCACATACATTTAAATTTTAATCCACAGAACGTGATATTGCAATATTAGATTAATGCATTTTTATTTATGGGTACCCTCACTTTTACTGGTTCGAGCGAAAGGTATATAAGTTGTAGATGAACTCATAAATATAATTGAATTATTGAAAGAAATTATATATCTTATCTAAGTAAAGTGTATAAATATTATGAAAATGTTATTTGTTGCGATTGTTAGACACTGAAATGGATCTTATCATTCTCGATGTAGTTTTGGGGGGGGGGGGGTTTAACCCCCTAACCCCCCCCCCCCCCCCTTAGTTACGCCACTGTTTGTGCATTCTGCCAAGACACATGCTACGTATATATACACTTACTACACATGCAATCTTATATGACTGCGGGGAGTTGCTTCCTTCATTAAACTTGTCGCCAACAACCCGAGTGAGGAAATATATTCCTCTCGACGTTGGCCTAGATGTAACAAGAAAAGTACATTGACCTTGATCAGAATTAATATTAATGAATTAATAAATACTTCAATATTCTCCATGCTCGATATCATTGGTTCACATTCTTATATACCCACATTACACTGTTCAATAGATGATTTTCAGATTTCTTTTTTTTTTTTATGAATTGGCCCCATACAGCATTTTTATGCCATTTAGCAGTGACCAGTATAACAACGGATGATTAACAACGATGTTTGATGATGAAGAAGGGAGGAGGTGGAAGCCTGGTTCTCATGTGGTTCTCATTGTAAGATCTAGATTGTAAAATTTTTCTTTGTAAGAGAAAAAGAGGGGGGGGACAAAGAAAGGCACTTGCCCAACCCCCCCCTGAATTTAAGGAATTTAATAATTTAACTGGCTATACGAAACGCGCTATATGCGCCATTTTATATAAAGTATCTAAATAAAAAATAAAATTAAAATAACAGATACTTTAAATATTGTAGTAAATCCGTCATGGTAGGCTATCAATTGGTACCATAATATATATCTATTCGATTCGATAAAGAACAATAAAGTGAAAACTTTTGCTAACTATTTCATTATAAGAGTATTCCTGAGACCAACCCTCTATGTGCATAATGGTCGATGGGAACATAAAAATAATTATCAATGAATAACACAATTTTCAACAATTAACAATATTTTAATGGAATTTCACAAAATACATGATTTCTAGAATTGAAACATCTGATGAATTCTATAAAAATAATGTGTGATTTTACTATGGATTGAACAGCAAGCTAAGCTAATAAGTTCAATAAAGGCCGGTTGTTAGCATGTGTAACACCACAGTTTTATAAATCCTATTTTGTGTAAGTGTACCAGGCTGTGTTAAAGTTATTGGCAATCATCTTCTGGTCGATCCAGTTCCTTTGTATCGCGACATTCGCGTAGATACCTGGAACCTTATATTGTCCACAATCCAGACCCCAAGACACGATGCCCACCTGCTTGAATTGATCGGGTTTGTCGACCAGGGGGCAAACTAGGGGGCTGCCCCCGTCTCCCTGTAAGCAACAAGTGCAGTGGTATAGACAGCCGTTTGTATAGCAGGGCCTATTTCCGAAAGTTGTCACTTTGTGACATACATAACTCACTATAACTAAGTAAACAATATAATGTGTGATTATGTTTAGAGCTCCACCAGTGTTAAACTTAGATATCAATTAAAGATATTTGTCACAAAGTCACAACTTTCAGGAATAAGGGGCAAACTAGACGCATTTACCATCGACATTATCATGCATGCACGCGTTTCATTTATAATTTTTGTGGACAAATGTAAAATTGTATTCCACTTGCTGGGTTTAATCGTTCTTGCTATCAATCTTCTTGTTGTATTTAAAACAGCTCTTTATTATATTCTCTAGACTGCCAATCTGTTAAATTCCACTGCAGGATAATCCCCGTTTCATAATTTATAATCTTGATCTGCCTCTACTATTTTTCCCGTCAATTTTCCCTTGAATTAAGTTGGAATTTTTATACTAAATTTATATTTAATTAATTATATAAAATATAATTTATGCTCTATTTTGTGGACATGGACAATAATAAATATTTGAAAACTATTGTTTGGTTGTGCCAACATACCTCGCAAGTGTCAATCCCTTCTTCTCCTCCGGCACAAACGAAGCTATCATCCAGCTCGTAATAGGGTCCAAGCAGAGCGGTGCGAAGCGCATTCTCACACGTTGAGTGAGGCACAATAGGTAACTCCTTTTTCTTCAATATGGTTGCGTAAGGTTCGTCCTTACCTGTAAACAGGTGAAAAAACAACTTCGATTAGATATTTTTATACGAGCCGTCGTAAGTACTGGGTATAGTATCGTATTTACCCGAATAAAAGACGACCTCGAATTTAAGACGACCCCCTATTTTAAGGATTTAAAATTAGAAAAAATCTTATTCATAATTCGAATTTTAGATTACTCCCGACATTTTAACTATAAACAATGGAAATAATTGTAGTTTTTAATTCAGGTTAATACGGTACATACCATGCACATTCTTTCCCCAACCCGCCGCGAAGCAGCGAGTATGGTCAAAGGTCTCTCCCTGTGTGGGTAGGCAGACAACGTTGATGTGTGCATCTCTAGCTGTAGTCACCGGCTCTTCAAGGATCAGAAGGGCAATGTCATTGAACATCGTGTAGTCATCGTAATCCTCGTGTATGATGACTTTACGGACCGATCGCTCCTGGTGAAGATAGGGTTCGTCGAGAGTTATAACGTCCCACTCCCCAGCGCGTATTATGAGATCGTTGAGTTTCAACCTGGAGGAGCAGAATTATTAAGCTCAGACGCGTAGTTTTGTTTCATAGTTTTAGAGTCATAATAAAATGTTTTATTAATTTGTATATAAATTTGCCACATACAGCATTTTATGCATTTATTTTACAGTGACCAGTAAAACAACGGTGATTAACAACGATGCATGATGATGATGATGATGACGATGGTGATGATGATGATGGAGGGAGGAGGGGAAACCCGGTACCGGCACGTAGCCCACTCCTGTCGAAAAGTACCAAGTGGACAATCGGCTTTACGTCCTACCCGAAAGGACGGTGTAACTTTGACCAGTTAAATAGGTTCCTCCACTAACCTGGACTGCCAAATAGTTGAAGGGAAAAACAAAGCTGTTACACAAGCTTTCGAACCTTCCAATCTGGTCTAACCAGCGGTAACTAGTGTTTCAGAGGAGAGTGGTCACCCATCCTCCTCCTGACCTTGCCCGAGGCGGCGAGGTTGCTTAACTTCGTTTTTCGTATGGGAACCGGCTACGCGACCGAGGTTAAACCGTTGGCTTAAAAGTAAAAAACATTGCCTGATGGAGATGATAAAAGCAAGAAAACTAATTTTGGTGGCTCGTTGGTCCAGTGGTTAGCATCCCTGCTTCCAATGCAGAAGGTCCCGGGTTCAAATCCCGCTTCAGGCAGAAGTTTTTTAACTTCTGATGTGGATTCAATTCCATTACTTCTTGGCTTTGGAATAAATAACCGGTGACTTTGGAGCCGTCCTAGCAACGAAGCACTCAATAAATTCAAAGTTGTTCTGAATCGGCCTTGTTGATTCTGGCATTTGTCCGCGGGTGTTCGCACTGTCCAATCACTGATTCATATGTTTCGTATTTGAAATATCGATCTTTGATTGGTTATCGCTCACTCGTTGATGGTGTTCGAAGCCTACAGGGCTGGTTTAATCACTTTAAATTAAAGTTCCCCACTGCAAATCAGTTTAATTACTGAGTGGGTGTAGACTCTAAATGTGAATTTATTTTTTTTTTGTTTTTTTTACTACAAATATACCATTTTATTAAACATGCGTACACCCAAATGCGTACAAATCAATCAAGTTAAAATGGATGTGTCTCGCAATAAACTGCTCTCGCATTAAACGTTAGCATCAACAATGTTGCTGTGGAACAACGACTTTATTATTTATTTGAAATTTATTTTATTTCACGCTAGCTCTAGAAATAGCACCCCCTTGGGGCAAAACCCTGAGTTCAACACTGTAAAGGGCGTTCAATCAAGCCTAAGAACACCCCCGGAAATACGAGACTCAAATGGATACTTAACCATACCCTCGTTTGTCGAAAGTTGAAACGTCAGTCTTGTCTTAAATCTCAGGCGACAGTCGACTGGGTGGACACACGATTACAACAAGGGGACATCCGCCTCCTTCTGGGTTAGCAGTATCGGTAGTGGTGCAAAGCAAGTTGTTTGGCCAAGTAGTTTGTAGCTGTCGGTACCGGCTGAGAAGGTGAGTGATTTGTTGAATAATCGGGGTGATTGACATTTATGATCTCCACAATACCATCTTCCTCCTTTGAGGTTAGTGATTGGCTAGATGATTTTGTCACGTGACGTCATATACATTAAACTAGTGGAAGTCACCATGGTTATAACCTTTTCTGATAATTTGTGGCTTCACCATTAGTTCCATTCATTTGTTTCATTGGACGTTTGGACGTTTGGATGGTGGCAATAAGGTACAATTCCCTTTTGCTTGACAATCTCGACCGGACAGTGTCCTTAAGAGAAGTATGGTAAGAATACAGATGTGATGGATGTGTTGCTGAAGGCAGAACGTTTGGAAAAAGAATGAAATGGCCCGAAGGCAGAATGAATTTAAAGTGATAAATTAGTATTAAATTAATAGAAGAGGTTGGAATATTGGGAAATTCAGGAAGGGTCCTGGGAATGAATAGAGGTACTACCTCACCCGTCTTTTCTTGGCAAAGAGGGGAAGGCGAATGTTGCGGTGCCCAACCTGTGAGTTGGGAGGCCTTAATTCATGGGTGTTTATGCTGCGACTGGATAGAGAAATCTATCATGAGGGTTGGGCATAAAGTCCAACTGTGACCTCACGAGAGGGTTTGGGTGCTGTGATAAAGATTTAAAGAATTTAAGGGATCGATCCTGAACCATTTGTTTAATTGTTGTAAAGCGAACATGCAGAAAAAGACAGAGCATTTGCTTGACTTACTTAACAACGCATTGCGCAGCGGTCAGCACCACCTGGGGGTGAATGAGGGAACCTCCGCACTCGTACGCGGTGCGTATGGAACCGTCTACGTGTAACTCTCTTCGCAGCACCGCGACGACCCACGGAAACTCGCCGAAGTTCGTCTCCCCGTCTTTGGCTACAGTCAGGGTGAAGCCGACCCCGTCCGGGTTCCCACGACCACACGGGGCAGCTGGCGTCGTGACTGCCCTTAACCTTGACGAACGCACGTTGGGACGTTTGCAACACACCTCCAAGGTGCCGTTACATTCGCCTAACCTGGACAGACATAGTCAGTATATCTTGAGATCTGTTGGTAAATGGTAATTAATCTTAGTAGACCAGTGGTGGGTTGCGGGGTTTGAAATAGGTAGGGCACAAATCAGTTAACATTTAAAAACGGTAATTAGTCTTCATTTAGAAGATAATAAATAACAGCACATGCAAACTTACCTGATAATTTAATGTCTGCATACTAGTTCTAATCTTGTTTCTATAGATTAGCGAATTTCTCGATTACCCGCTTGTTGAATTCGGGAATGCAATATTGATCATCCTCTTCTCGAGAGACAGCATAGCCAGTGCAGTCAACCTTTCTGCTGCCATTGTATTTGTGAGAAATTATATTATTCGAGTTAGAGTAGAAAAACACCTTTCACTTTCTAAAGTCGTCATTGGTATAGTTAGTAGGCCTATATATATTTCAAAACAGTAACACATCCCGAAAAAGTACGTGACAATTTATTTTCCAAAAGGAAATGTAATAGTGGCCAAGCACCGGATGCAGCGGCAGAACTGTTCGAGAATACAGCACTTCCAGGCTCCAGCTCCGTTTTTAACTTCTGGCTGTTGACTTTAGGATATGACCACAGAGTTTTCTGGAAATTTCGCACTGTCTTGTTCGAAATTGTTAACACAAATCAACTTTGATGCACACAAATGATCCGAATATTCAAATCTGTCTGTAATAGTGTTCGTTATAGTATCACATACTTCAAGAGCAGCTGTACGGTTACCTTCGTTTGTTCGTGAGTTCACCGGGCTGTGCGTTGTCTTGTTCCGATGCTTGTTCATACATTTTCCGGACGTTATAGATACAGCATCGCGGAAGTGTTAGTAAAATTCTTTAACTCGTATAGAATCAATGTTTCTTTGTTTTATAGGATCAAAGACAACTGCAACATGAGGCATTATTTTATGGTAACATGATAGCCAGAATCCACTTTCCATAAAATAGCTGACTGACAAATCGGGCTGATAGCATGTCTATAAGCGTTCAAAATAAAAAAAAACGAACTTTGTGGCAAAAATATATCACTCGGTGCCTACTGAAATCCGATCCGGCGCAGCACAAGCCATAAGATTTTTAACTCAAAAGACATGATCGAACTCCTATCCTAGATCTATGACGTAATGAATTTTCAGTGCAATATTGACTTTAGTTTCATTGTTTTCATGCTAGGATTTCGCCTCCAAACGCGTTTTATAGTACCACTAAGCTTCATGGAGGGCCACAAATTGTCAGCGACATTGCCTCTGCCGGCAGGGGCTTTGCCCCAGCCCCCACCTACATCCTTCATCCTCGTTGCGAGTACAAATTACACGATGCGAGTAGACAACTAGTAGTCAATATTTGTAGAGGGTTGGGGAAAAATATAGTTTGAAATATACAATTGGAAGTGTTGGGAACGTTTCTTCTTCAATTTCGTTTTTAAAGTGGTGTTTATAGTTAAACACGTTGTTCCACATAACTATCATCATTTATCGATTTTTAAACGTGTTTTAGGGGCCCCAGGACTTGGCGAAGCTTTAAGGGGTCTGGGGCGAAGCCCCAGCTGCCGGAGGCGAAAATGTTTTAGCCTATTATTAGCCTATTATTTTGCTTTGAACGCATATTAATATGCGTTCAAAGCAAAATAATAGGCTAAAACATTTAAGCCACAGCTGCTGGAGGCGAAAATGTTTTAGCCTATTATTTTGCTTTGAATGCATATTAATATGCGTTCAAAGCAAAATAATAGGCTAAAACATTTTCGCCTCCGGTAGCTGGGGCTTCGCCCCAGACCCCTTTACGCTTTACCAAGTCCTGGGGCCCCTAAGATCCTTTTCCGTACGAGGCCCTTACCACCCCCCCAATCCACCCCAGTGTACGCTCAATCTCTCTAAAAGGCGTTTGGGTATTAAGTGTAGCCAAGTTTAAGGGGTTTGTTTTACGTCAGTAGTACACTTCATGTAGCACTTTTTACAACTGCTTTTCGGCTTATGCAGCAAGTGTAGTCTAATGAAAAGGCGCCAAACAAATGTATCAGTTCAAATTAAGGAGATCACTTATCATGAAAAACGCATTCCCACCGATGGTAAAACCGCAGCTCTTTCATAATAGATTAATGCATTTAAAATTGATAGTAAATGTATATTAGGGTTCTTTAGGAATATGTACGGAATTTATGTGAGCATGTACTCATAACCTCTAAACGTAACTAGGTCAGTGTAAAGCTTAGTATAAAGTGTAGACAAAAATCATTGTTATTCTGGGTGACGCGAAGCAAAATCAAGTGTAAAAGCCTACAATTGGCCTACACTCACAAGTTTCACTACACTATGCACATAAAACAAACAAACCTCATTTCAGGTATTGTTGACGGCTGGCTGGAGGGGAGGGGGTTCCTTTGCCGTCGTGGCCTCATGGGAAAGTTGGCCCTGGAACAGACACATCAAAAGTCAGTGTTTCTTGAGATCTATTCATAATTTAACCTGGACAGACACAAGATCTATTCATAATTTAACCTGGACAGACACAAGGTCAGTATCTATTGAAATCTGTTCATAATATAACCTGGACAGACACAAAGTCAGTATTTCTTGAGGTATATTCATAATTTTACCAGGAATTCAGTCAGTATTTTTTTAGATATAAGATTGAGAAATAAGTTGTGACTGACCTGGGATCCATGACATCGCGTCCCACGGTTGTACGAATCGTATCGTTCACACAATTGTAATATGCCACACAAATACACCCTTCGTCTTCCACAACCCCAGTGTTGGCGAGCTGGCCCAACACGTGTCCGAGCTGGACCGCGACCAGCACGGTGGTCACCAGAAAGAATCCCACGGACCTCATGTCTTAGTCTGTCCTGCAACTAAGGAGTCGACATTAAGCGTCTGCAGCAGCAGATCGTGACGACTTTTAAAATAGATATTGTGTGAAGATACCGAGGACAGATATTACCAGCGTGTACAAACAATTTATATGGAACATTAATTGCGTTGGGGTTTAAATGCAGTAATACAATATTATTCTATTATCGTATTAAATCCGAACTTACTGAGTCTTGCATATATATATTTGTTTTAGTACTCTGTAGACCCGAATTATATCTAGCTGATGTTGTATCTGCACACAATTTCGATTTTAAAGGTAGTTTTAAAGATACAAACAGTGCTGCCGCAGCGAACCTGAAAAAGCCCCCATTTCTGCCGCTGAAAATTGTTTTAAAATTTTTCTACATTGAACCAAAATATGTAACACCACACAGAATTCAATGCTCTTATGGGTGTGTCGTTGTTCCAATAAATATTTATGGTGCGTGCGTTGGTGTGCGTGTGCGGGTGTCCTACCACCACTAACCTGTGCTGATATAGGGGGCTGCCTTCTTAAAGAGTGTCTCGGGCTGGTCTAGCAGTTATGCTCTCACAACACATTCGATATGTATCCACAGGCCAATGACGTGTGGTCCATATCTCTCAACCATTGGGACAAACCCAATGTCTCAACCAATGAGAAGCTCGCTATGAATATCGCTTATAGTTGAGATAATATAGCGAGAAAGGTTAGAAGTCAACTTATCTCAACGACAGCCTCATACTGTAAAGTATGCCTTTTAACAGTGACCAGTATAACAACGGATGATTAAACACGATGCATGATGATGCAGAAGGGAGGAGGGGAAGCCTTGTACCGGCACGTAGCCTACTCATGTCGAAAAGTACCATGAGGACCATCAGCTTTACGTCCCATCCGAAAAGACGGTGTAACTTTGACCAGTCATATAGGTTCCTCCACTAGCCTGGACTGCCGAGCAGTTGACGAGAAGAACGAAGCTGTTACACAAGCTTTCGAACCCTCCAATCTGCTCTAACTAACGGTAACTAGTGTTTCAGAGGAGAGTGGTCACCCATCCACCTCCAGACCTAGCCTGTGGTTGCTTAACTTCGGTGTTAGTATGGGAACCGGCTAAGCGACCGCGGCTTATCAAAATGCCATGAAACTTTCTTGCAATGAAAAAAAATGGAGACGTGATGTCTACAGGATGAAATTAATTACATATTTATTTTATTGGGGAAATAATCTAATTATTTGCATATTATTGGTATGGGTATCAAACGAAAGCTTCTGTTCAGTTGATTTTGATGATAAGAGTGTCCTGTGTTGATGAAGGGAGGAGGGTTGGGAGAGGGTTGATAATGCGCTTTTCTACAATTTATATTTGATATACATGAGCTATTTATTTATTTTCTATTCAGGTTTATCGTATGGAATAACATATGATAACTCTACTCTTAATATCTTCTATATAATTATATAATAATATTACATGAAAAAATAATTTTTTTTAAAACAATCCTTATATTTAAATGCACTTAAAGTAAAAAATAAATTTTCGACCAACAAATTTTTGCCTCACTCGGAAAATAATAAGCGTTGGGCGCTTTCGGTATTGACATAGATTACAGTATTCTGCTGTTTATGCAGGGAAAGCGCTCAACGATTATTATTTTCCGAGTGAGGCAAAAATTTGTTGGGCGAAAATTTATTTTTTACTTTTTAATGCATTTAAATATAAGCGTTGTTTTGCAGCGTTCAATCTTGCAATCGAATATGTGCTCACTGGACGTGTCCGAATTTAGAAGACTGCATACTTGTGTACTTCACTCGCAAACTAGCGTGCTCGCATTTCAAACTTGAATTTCGGACAGTTTCGTCCATGCACGATCCAGCGGTCGGCCAACAATGCTTACGGAAAGTGGGATTATGTGGCTATGGGAGAATTTGGCAAAGTTACTAGGCCTAGGCTACACATTATCAAGGTTCATTGATGCACACAAGATCATCATCAACTAACGTTTATTATTATTTTTTATGTTTTTAATAAATTGTTTAATTTTTTAATTGTTTATTTAATTGTTTTCAGCTCGATTCGATTTAGTAAATATGAGAGTTGATTCATGAATACGTCCGTGTGAAAAATGTCAGCTCGATCGGAAATTTAGAAGTAGGTGAAATATCGATTCAAAGATTCCGTCCAGACAAACAAACAAAGCAAGCTATTATAAGCGTTGTAAAAAAAAGAGTGTATGTGTGTATGTGTGTGTGTCCTTTATACATTACTACACCATTCATCCGATTGCAATGAAGCTTTGGTGAGTTCTTGTGCGCACGCCCGCGATGGTTTCTGGATGATAACAACCCCCTCCAACCCCCCCTCACCCCCCACCCCAACTGAGACACCAACATGCAATAATGCTTTCCTAAACCATTCATCCGACTGCGTTAAATTTTTGTGAGTTAGTGTATGCACGCCCACTAAGGTTTCTAAATGATAACAACCCCCCCCCCCTCTAACCCCCACCCCCACTAAGACACCAACATGCAATAATGCTTTTCTAAACCATTCCTAAACCATTCACCTGCCTGCAATAAAATCTTGGTGAGTTAGTGTATGCATACCCGTGATGATGTCTGGCTGATAACAACCCCCTATAAACCCCCCCTTACCCCCAACCACCACTGAGACACCAACATGAGATAATACTTTCCTAAACCATTCATCCGACTGCGATACAATGTTGGCGAGTTAGTGTATGCACGCCCGCTAAGGTTTCTAAATGATAACAACCCCCCCCCCCCCTAACCCCCACCCCCACTAAGACACCAACATGCAATAATGCTTTTCTAAACCATTCCTAAACCATTCATCCGACTGCAATGCAATTTTGGTGAGTTAATGTATGCACGCCCGCTAAGGTTTCTGAATGATAAGCAACCCCCCCTTCCCCCGTACCTACACCCCCACTGAGACACCAACATGTAATAATGCTTTCCTAAACCATTCATCCGACTGCGATAAAATGTTGGTGAGTTAGTGTATGCACGCCCGCTAAGGTTTATAAATGATAACAACCCCCCCCCCCCCTAACCCCCACCCCTACTAAGACACCAACATGCAATAATGCTTTTCTAAACCATTCCTAAACCATTCATCCGACTGCAATAAAATTTTGGTGAGTTAATGTATGCACGCCCGCTAAGGTTTCTGAATGATTACAACCCCCTTGAAACCCCCCTCGCCCCCCCCCCCCCACCCCAACTGAGCCACTAACATGCAATAATGCGTTCTATTATTATTCATCCGATTGCAATAAAGCTTTGGTGAGTTATTGTGCGCACGCCCGCAAAGGTTTCTGAATGAGTACAATAGCCCCCCCACCCCCTTTTGTGTACCACTAGACGCAAAAATATTGTGTGTCAAAAAGCACTTCAATAAACAGAATAAAAACATAAACACTTTATTTCTTTCCGTGGCATTGCAACGCTTGCCGGCTTTGCTAGTACTACTTATGAAAAATAAATAATACCATTCTATGATTTTAAGTACTTTAGTTATAAAAAACTCCA